>SKCR01039654.1:0-74175 GCA_019454045.1 Zanthoxylum bungeanum | reverse complement strand
AGTGAGTATTTCTGCCACCTTACTTTGTTGTATTCACATGTTTCATTGCTTAATTTGATCTTGGTTTGATCTAGAAAACCCAACACCACCAACTCAACGAATTGGAGGAATTTCACATACAACCTTTCGAGAATGCCAAATTATACAAAGAAAAGGCCAATAAGAGACATGATGAGAAGTTAGTGCGCATACAACTTGAACCGGGGCAGCGGGTATTGTTCAGCAAATCAAGGTTGAAATTTTTCCCTGGGAGGTTAAAATCATGGTTGTCAGGTCCATTCTTAATCACTCAAGTTTTACCATATAGAACCGTTGAGTTACATGATCCCAATTATAATGAAACATTCAAGGTTAA
Organism: Zanthoxylum bungeanum; assembly: GCA_019454045.1. Lineage (NCBI taxonomy): Eukaryota > Viridiplantae > Streptophyta > Magnoliopsida > Sapindales > Rutaceae > Zanthoxylum > Zanthoxylum bungeanum. Next base: position 73,820 of record SKCR01039654.1, on the reverse strand, counting down.
AAGTAAGCATGTCAAGCACTACTAGGGAGAATCATTGGAGCGACAAAAAGAAAGTGTCACACTTTCAGATCCAGCCTAATTTTCGGGCAGTCATGTCTAGCTGATGACATTAAACTTAGCGCTAGCAGTGAGGCAACCCATGCAATTTGTGTATATATTCAGATTTTGTGTGTTTTATTTTTTGTGTTTAATTTTGTAGGTTAAGTCAATACAGGATGGAAGACATTCTCGTAAATCTTCACAAGCTATTTCCTTCTCTCCCTCAAAACTCTTTGATGAAAGTCTTCAAAGCTCGCATGGAACGAATGCGATTTCTGATGATCAAAGGTATTCCTAATGAAATTCGTTGGTTAATTGAAGCACGGGTCTGATTGGCAGGTGAGTCTTCTGACTCTTTTATTTCATATCTGTCTGGTTTAGGAAGAAGCACATATGCTAAGAAAAGAAGAGCTAAAAGAATGGGTGTTTACTATAAATGTGCACGCATGACATGTAATACTCGTTGTCGTTCTTTAGGAATGGTGTCTGATAACCGTGAAGATAAAATTAAATTCATTAGGGATGACTTGAGTAAAGAGTCTTTGGATGACTTATCATTGACTCTTGAGACACATCCCAGTGGATATGTGCATCACATAATTCACATGTTATATACACAATTTTGAAAAGAAATAAAACAATTAAGTCTCGGGAATCTAACTTTAAAAGACCTTGTTTGCCAATTTATAAGAAAACTAGTTTTTGCCCGTGCCTACGGCACGGTGTTACAGTATTTGTCCCGTGCCTATGGCACGGTGTTACAGAATTAAATGATTTTATTTTTTAATTAAATGATGCCCGTGCCTACGGCACGGTGTTACAGTATTTGGCTGTGCCTACGGCACGGTGTTACAGAATTAAATTATTTTATTTTTTAATTAAATGATTTTATTTTAACTTTCTATTTGAAAATTTGAAAATTTTTGACCATTTTCATCAATCAATTCACTCTCTTTCCTCCAATTACCAATGAAATGATTTGGGCTGTCAATTAAGCCACATAAAGAGAGCCGTTGGATACACTCTCTTTCCCCAACACCATTCTCCTTTATTATATAGATTATATGGGAAGCTTGTCCATTACGTATAGATGTCAATCAAGCCGTTACTTCATGAAAATATTGTTATCTCTTTGCATTTATCTAATAATTGTGATTCTTTTTGTGATTTTCTTTTATTTTCTCCGACATGATCCATACTCTTTGACTTTCACGATATATTTTACTGTTTAGCTAATAATTGTCATTTGGCAGGTACTAGTGCTATTTTTACTCACCCTTTTTCAGGTTCTATAAATTCAGCTCATCATTGCACTCTTGAAGACATCCAAAGTTGAGAAATAAAAAAAAATGGAAGCAACTTCAAGAAGATAAGTTGTAAACATCTGTGTGTTTTGCGGTACTAGTGTTGGTTCTAAACTAGAGTTCGTTGAGGCAGCACATGAATTGGGTAGAGTCATAGCTGAAAGGAATATGTACCTAGTATATGGCGGTGGCAATCTTGGACTAATGGGGTTCGTGTCAAAACCTGTAAAAGATATCATCTTCACTGCCAGAACTGCTCATGATTTAATTGACCAACTTGTAGCCTTTGAACCAAAAATTGACCCTATCATTTCCAAGATTAACTGGTCTAATAATGATCGTGGTAAAAAGCGTCGGATAAATTTGGATCTTAACCTTTAATTTTCTTTTTAAGATGTAGAATTTCACGTAACCAGGTACTGTTTTCTAACTCTTCTTCTACTTTAGACATTGGGGACAATGTCTCAATTAGGTTTGGGAGAGGGGAATAGTTGACTAGTATCTTATTTTTATTTTTTCGTTTTTATTTGATTTTTAGTCAAAAATTTTCAAAAAAAAAAAATTAAAAATTAAAATAAAAAACTGTGTTTTGTGTTTTTAATTTGACTAATCAGGTGAATTTGGTGTGAGATAGCTAAGTAAGGAATTTCCACTCCTGAGACGTATCTCAACCTATTTCGTAACAAGTTAATTTTTGTTTATTTCCTTTTGAATTATTTAATTTGTGAATTCTCCATAATACTGACTAAAATGGATCTTCATGTGCTCAATTGACAGGTATTATCAATATCCATGGTAACATACGGCCATGAGCTATAATTGAAAATTTTGTAATATTCAGTGCTCTAGTTTAATTGGAGGAAGCATCTAAAAAAGCGATGGAATTTTTAAAAAAAATTATGTATATTAATTAAAAAAAACATCTCAGATCCGAGTAATTAAGTCCGAATGGGTGTTTTAATACCTAGTGCCCTAAAACCAAATGGTTTGGAGTCACTGGCCCAAAGCTCGCTACATGGATTGAAGATGTTATTAAAAAAAACATCTGAGATCCGAGTAATTAAGTCCGAATGGGTGTTTTAATACCTAGTGCCCTAAAACCAACTGGTTTGGGAGTCACTGGCCCAAAGCTCACTACATGGATTGAAGATGTTATAAAAAAAAAGATATCTGAACTCCGAGTAATTAAGTCTGTAAGGGTGTCTTAACACCTAGTGCCTTAAAGCCAACTGGCTTAGGAGTCACTGACCTAAAGCTCGCTACATGGATTGATATTGTAAAAAAAAAATTTAAAAAAATTAATTAATTGCTAAAAAATGTGTGAATTCTGATATAACTTTAGGACAAAAATATTACTCTCTTTTCAACTACACTTATGAATATTGTGGGCGCAATGAGCTGATTAATACTTTGTTGGTTGTGTATATGGAGAATGGTAAAAATAATCAGATAATTTACTTATTTAGTAATTCAGAAAGAAAGAAAACAGTTATTAACTTGGATAAGAAGTTTCACTTGTTTAGTCACTAACTTTTTTATTCTCTTTTCTTTTGTCTTTTTGCTTTTGTGTGAATTAGATTGTCACTGTAAGCCCTCACGAGACTACAACTCGTTCACTGGGGACACCTAGGTGTTTAAAGGCTTGTTGCATACGCTAAATGTAACTGTGATCCCTACGAAAGTGGCTTAGTTTAATTTTAATTGTTTATTGTATTTTATTTTGTTGTTTTGCTCGAGGACTAGCAAAATGTTAGGTTTGGGGGTGTGATAAGCGGAAAATATATCAATATTTACCACCCCTTTTACTTAATATTTTGTATAGTTTCTCGAGTTTTATGAACGTTTTGATGTGTTTTAGTATATTTTACTGATAAAATAAAATCGGGACTTAATAGAATCAATCAGGACAAAATGTGGAACAAATAAGGATAAAAACTGGACTTGATATTTTGATTTTGGAGATTGGAAACTTGGAATGGCGTTCTAAAGAAGTACAATTTTGGAAATTTCAGCTTTGCGTAATTGTTGTATTTTAGCCATAACTATTTATTCCGATATCGAATTGAGGTGATTCAAGTTCCAGATTAAAGAAGACTCAAAGATCTATAACTTTGAAGTTCATAAGATCTACGAATTCGGAAGTTTTCATTACCGAATTGATGAAATATCAGGAAGTATGTTATGTATAATTATTAGTCATTTTCAAAAATAAAAAAATAAAATAATGGAAATTGCCAAACTTCCATCAAACATGTTTGGTGGAGGATTTGGTGCCATGTTTGGTAGTATGTTTGGTGGAGAAATTGGTGGAAGCCTTTATATTTGCCTATAAATATCAAGCTAAACTTTGTAAATTTTTCATGCTTTCTTTGGTGGATTTCTCCATGAAAACCTAAAAGAAAGTGTCTTGCATGTTTATTTAAATTTTCTTGTATTTTATCTTTATTTATTTAATAAATTTTTATGTATTTTTAATTACAACATGAGTAGGTAATCTCTTTTTGCTGGAGTCTGGGGTGAAATTTTTAGTATAATAATTTAGATTTACTCCCTTAATTTAAATAAGTAAATTGAATTAATTATTTACCGCCTATATGGCCGGTTTTATATTTTTGGACTTAGTTTCCGCCTATATGGTCAATTTATGTGCTAACTTTGTTACCTCCTACATGGTCGGTTTATATGATTTTGTTACCGCATATATGGTCGGTTGGACTTTGGAAAAATGACATTCACCTCCTATATGGTCAGTTTTAATATAATTAATTCAAGAAATGATTAATTGATAAGGGAGTAATCTATATTTGAAGTATTAAAAGTGAAACCCCTAGCTCCAGCACTATCTTTTATTGTTGTAATTTTCTATTATGTTATTTTATTTAACTATGCATTTTGTAATTTTAAGTATGTTTTGTAACTAAAAATATTATCTAGGGTTGTGATGAATTTCAATATCACCGTTTTATAAGTGGTTATTTTATGTTTTGGGTAGTATATTGGTTTATTTTCTGAGTCTTAAGCTTAATGCTTCTTGTTAATTGGCCATTAATAAGATTGATTTGGTAAACTTTAAATGAACTTGGAAAATGGATTTTAGGTTTTAGCCACAGACTCAATAGCTCACGATCTCACCTTGGGGTAAATGTCTCTTAGGTAGATTTCCTTACAAGATATGAATATACTTGTCGGGGGGTAGCCATAACTGAAACTTAATCTTAATGAATTCAGAGTTTCTTAATTAACATAGGAATATAGTTAATTGGGTTACTTTGGGTATTTACATCTAACCATCGGAAGAGAGTTTGCATAACTTCGTGTTCCAGGTTAATAAACCGATATATTACACAAACATGAGATAATCACTTCAACTTTAAAAGATATTGGAATGATTCACAACCCTGGATATTTTCATATCATTGTTTAAAATATAAAATCTACCTTTGTTTTGTTTTAATTACTTGTCTTTAGTTTAAAATCATCATCCAACCAAAAATCAATCAATTAGATACTCGTAGACATTTAGCTTCATAAATTAATAGCTTAGGTATTAAGTCCTTGTGGGATCGATATATTTTATACTACTTGAGAGATACGTGCGCTTGCGTTATGTGTATGTGTTTACCACCGATCAATATTCTTTTCTTGGAATGAAATCTCTAAGGTGAATGTGAGATCGTGAGCTATTGAGTCTACAGCTAAAGCTAAAATCCCTTTTCCAAGTTCATTTTAAGTTTACCTAATCAATCTTATTAGTAGCCAATTAACAAGAAGCATTAAGAACTAGACTCAATAAATAAACAAAACATCACACGAGACATAGGAAAATTCAACTTATTAAATCATTGATATTGGTTTTCATCAATACCCTAGACAATGTATTTAGTTACAATACTTACCTAGGATTACTAAAGACATAAATAAACAACATATCATACAACAAGTTGAAAATTAAAAAGTTGGAATAAAATAATGAAATAAAATGATGGGGTTAGGGGATCCACTTTTAATATTTCTAATCTAGAAATCTCTCTTACTGTAATATCAAGATAATTTATATATTATAAAATAAGGGAGATTAATCTAAATTATCATAATAAAATTTTCACCTTTCACCCCAGCAGAAAGAAGTTATCTACTCATGCTTTAAGTAAAACAAACAAAGTTTTATTACTGAAATAAAAAGAAAATACAAGAAAGCTGAAAATAAACAAACAAGATACTCTCTTCTTAGTATTCTAGAGAAATTCCCCAGAAGAAAGTATGGATTTTCCTTATGATTTAGGCCTCCATTTATAAGCTCAAAAAACGGTGCGTGTCACGACGCGCCATGTCTTATGCGTCGCGACGTGTGCTACAGTAAATGGCGGCTTCATTATTGGCTCAGCGTCGCGACGCATTAAGGGTTGGTCATCGCGATGCATGCTACAGTGATGATGTCATTGATGATGCGTGCCGGCAGATGAATTATTGGCCCAGCGTCGTGACTCGTTGAGGGTTGGGCATCCCGACGCCCGCGAAGTAAAATTCTCATTTTACCATTTTTCATCTGTTTTTCGCCGTTTTAGCCCCGATTTGATTCCAGTGAGTCCCGATATTTTATTTATCTACAAAATAAACACAAACAAATCAAAACATTCATAAAAATCGAGAAACTATAAAAAAAATATTAAGTAAAAGGGCAGTAAATATTAATATATTTTTCGCTCATCACACCTCCAAACCTAACATTTTGCTAGTCCTTGAGCAAAACAACAAAATAAAATGCAATAAACAACTTTAAAATAAAATAATCTAAGCCACTTTCGTAGGGATCACAGTTGTATTTAGCGTATGCAACAAGCCTTTAAACTTCTAGGTGTCCCTAGTGGATGAGTTGTAGTCTCGTGAGGGCTTATAGCGACGATACCCACAAACGTCAATCAAATGTACAATCAAACCCACAAAATAAAATAAAAAGATAAACAAGTTAGGAACTAAACAAGTGAAATTCTTATCCAAGTTATTAGTTGTTTTCTTTCTTTCTAAATTATTAAATAAGTAAATTCTCCGACTATTTTTACCATTCTCCATATACACAACCAACAAGGTATTAATCAATTCATTGTGCCCACAATATTCATAAGTGTAGTTGAAAAGAGAGTAATATTTTTGTCCTAAAATTATATCAGAATTCACACTTTTTTGACAATGGATCTTTTTCTGATTTTTTTTTTATATAACATCTTCAATCCTTCTAGCGAGCTTTGGGTCAGTGACTCCCAAACCAGTTGGCTTTAGGGATCTAGGTGTTAAGACACCCCTACAGACTTAATTACTCGGATCTCAGATGTTAAAAGTTCTACCGTTTGACGAGAACAATCACTGCTTATTGCGGCAAGACGTCTGGTTACTAAGTAGAAACTTAATTATTATTAACTCAGGCTTTTACCATTTGACGCGAACAGTCACTGCTTACTGAGGCAAGACGTCCGGTTACTAAGTAAAAGCATGGTTAATTAATTATATACACAATTTTTATTTTATTATTCCATCGCTCTTAGGTGCTTCTTCTAATAAATTAGAGCACTGAATATTACAAAATTTTCACTTACAACCCATGTGCGTATATTACCATGTATGTTGATAATACCTGTCAAATGAGCATATAAAGATCAACTTTAATCAATATTATGCAGAATTCATGAATTTAAATAATTCAAAAGGAAATAAACAAAAATTAACTAGCTACGAATTAGGCTGAGATACGTCTCAGGAGTGGAAACTCCTTACAAAGCTATCTCAAAACACAATTTCACCTGGTTAGTAAAGTTAAAAACATAACAAAATCAAAACAAATTTTTTTGTTTTTTTATTTTTTTTTTGTCTTTTTGTTTTGAATTTTTGAATTTTTGAATAAAAACAAAGCAAAACAACACAAAGAAAAATAAAAACAAGATACTAGTCAACTATTTTATCCCACAAACCTAATTGAGACATTGTCCCCAATGTCTTAAAAAGAAGAAGAAAAGTTTAGAAGATAGTACCTGGTTAGCGTGGAATTCTACATCTAAAAAGAAAATTAAAAGTTAAGATCCAGATTTATCCGACACTTCTTACCACAATCATTATCAGACCAGTTCAACTTGGAAATGATAGGGTCAATATTTGGTTCAAACGTCAAGAGTTGGTCAATTAAATTATTGGTTGTTCTGGCAGTGAAGAATATATCTTTTACGGGTTTTGAAAGGAACCCATTTCTCATGGCATCTTCAAGAAACACAAAAAGAAAGTCAAAAAATCCATCAACATTAAACAGTCCAATTGGTTTTTGGTGTATGTTCAAGTTCGCCCAAGATATCACTGTGAAAATTTCCTCCATTGTGCCCAAGCCACCTGGCAAAGTAATAAAAGAATCAGCATGATTAATCATTTCAACAAGTTGTTCGGACATACCTGACACAATGCATTCCTCTCCGTTTGATTGTCCGCCAAAGGTTTTGGAATGATCCCCAAAACTTGACTACCTCATTCCTGTACGGCTTTTGAAACATAACCCATCAGTCCAAGATTGCCACTGACATATACTAAGTGCATATTCCTCTCAGCCATGACTCTACCCAATTCTTTTATTACCTCAACAAATTCTGGTTTAGATCTAGAACTAGTTCCGCAAAACACACAGATATTCATGACTCATCTTCTTGAAGTTGCTTCCATTTTTTCCTTTACTCTCTCAAATCTTGATGTGTTAAAGAGAGCAATGACGAGCTGAATTTATAGATCCTGAAAAAGGGTAAGTAATAATAGCACTAGTACCTGCCAAATGACAATTATTAGCTGAACAGTAAAATAAATCATGAAAGTCAAAAAGTATGGATCAAATCACAATTATTAGTAAAGACAAAGAAATCAAAACAATAATATGTACAGGTAGTAACAGCTTGAATGGCCTTTATGGGTCCGGGACAAGCTTCTCATCCAATTTTCTTATAAATTGGCAAATAGGGTCTTTTAAAGTCAGATTCCCGAGACTCAATTGTTGTTTTTCTCTTCAAAACTGTGTATGTAAATTGCGAATTGCGTGATAGACATATCCACTGTGATGCGTCTCAAGAGTCAATGATATGTCGTCTAATGACTCATTACTCATGCCATCCCTAATGAATTTTATTTTATCTTCGCGATTATCAGACACCATTCTTATAGAACGACAACGAGTATTGCATGTACAACTTGCACATTTATAACAAACACCTAATCGTTTACCTCTTCTTTTCTTGGAATAGGTGTTTTTTCCTAAACCAGACAGATATGAAAATGAAAAAGTCAGATGCCTCACCTGCCAAGCGAACTCGTGCTTCAATTATCCAACGAATATCACTAGGAATACCTTTGATCATCAGAAGTCTCATTCTTTCAATGCGTTCTTTGTAGACTTTCATCAGAGAGTTTTGAGGGAGAGAAGGAAATGCTTGTGAAGTTTTACGAGAGTGTCTTCCATCCTGTCTACGATTTTTCCTACAAAAATAAAACACACAAAATAAAACACACAATATCACAATATATACAGAATGCTTGGGTTGCTTCCCTACTAGCGGTAAGTTTAACATCTTCATCCAGACATGATTGCCCGAACGTTAGGCTGGATCGGCAAGTGTGAGACTCTTTTTGACACTTGATGGATTCTCCCCAATAGTGCTTAACACGTTGGTTGTTGACCCTGAATGTGTTGTTGGAGTTGGGGTTATGTATCTCAACTACTCCGTAGGGTAAAACTTAGGTAATCACAAATGGACCTTACCACCGTGATTTCAGCATGTCAGGGAAACGTTTCAACCTTGAGTTGTATAACAACACTTGCTGCCCTAATTCTATACATAGCAAAAAAGTCCGGGCCCGGCCCAGCTCGACCCGGTCAGGCTTCAAAATAAGGGCCCATCTCAACCAAAAAAGCCCAGGCCAGCCCGGCCCAGGCTTAGAATAAATAATTAAATATTTTTATTTATAAAATATATATTTATATAATAAATTTTTTATATTTATAATTTTTTATAATAAATCATTCGGGCCCGAGCCCGACCGGGCCGGCCCAGTGACAGCCCAGGACGGGCTTTTCCCGGGCCCGGGCCAAGCCCGGCCCGTTGCCATCCCTACCTGGTTCCAATTGTCTGCGCATTATTTTCTGATCATGCCACTTCTTGGTCTTTTCTTTGTACAGTTTGGCATTCTCATAAGCATGGAGACGAAATTCTTCCAATTCATTTAGTTGTAAGAGTCGTTCTCCCATGCTACTTGCAAATCAAAATTCAGCTTTGTTAGTGCCTAATACGCTTTATGTACGAGCTCCACAGGCAAATGGCATGCCTTTTGAAACACTAGTCGATATGGGACATTCCAATGGGTGTCTTGAAATCTGTCTGGTAGGCCCATAATGCATCATCCAATTTTTTAGACCAGACCTTCCTGGTTGAACCAAGAGTTCTCTCCAAGATTCTTTTAATTTCTCTGTTGGAAACTTGAACCTGACCACTAGACTTCGGATGGTAAGCTATGGAAACTTTATGAATAACTCTGTATTTGGCTAGGAGAGCATCAAAGTATTTGTTAGAGGAGTGTGTGCCACCATCATTGATGATTGCTCGAGGTGTTTCGAAACGAGTGAAAATATTCTTTTTGAGGAATTTTAACACCACTTTGGAGTCATTTATGTTGGACAGTTATGACCCATAGCGTCACTATTTGTACAGATCATGGTGTTGTTGTACAAATTAACTATGTGACAAAGGAGATTGCTCTCTTATCATTTGTGATTAGATCACCAAGATGTATAAATGATAGGAGGTTTTATGATTAGTTCCTATATTGAGATGATATGAGACTGTATCAATCCACGAAGGATTAATCATTAAATATCCCTAGTCAGAGTATTATCGAGATTGGACATCGATAATGCGTAAAAGACTAGTATTACACTTGTGCGCGTTGTGAAAGCATAATGGAATAGTTCTCATATATTTGGGTATATGATACTCATGCAATTGTGATAGGAGGTTGTGTTTACCGATGGTACGGGAAACAGCTTCGCTCTGGATAGACCCCCCTCGGAATTCCATTGGTAGTATGACTATGTGTCTATGGAAGTCCGAAATTAGGGTAGGTGTATTTGGTCTTAACCTGAGACTTGCACCGCTAATATTTTCGACAATCAATATACTTTGGTTTTGGTCGTCCAGGGCTTTAACAGGTTTTGTGTACGCCTCTGCTGAGTATATTGAGAATCGCAGTGTGTTGGGTGTGATGTCAAGACGGAAGTATCACTCCAGTCATAGTGGAGATGATGGTCACGTAGGATACGGAACTGGTTCTCTTATGTACTGCAGTCATCAGGATAAAATGACTAGGTCATGTTTATCCGATATAGAGACTAGTTACCAGAGATCTGATATGTGCTTCGTACGGGGCAGACACAATTCCAGCCCCAGGCCTAGCATGTGACATCCGATACTGGATCGAAATACGCAATACTACGTATACTATGCCTGATATAGATCGCTATATTCATGTAAGGATATTTCTGGAGAATTGGGTAGGCATGGCGCTTTGCTAGAAGCCAACCTTGTTTTGTAAATCGGTATAAACGTAGTACTAGGTACTTACGTGTTCAGAAAGTCCGACGACCAGATTTATTGCCAACATATTCGGGGATCTCATGGGTCGCTTCCCGAAGATTCACCGATGACGTATGACTCGCACTTTATTAATCTGGGATTAATTAATGATGAGAGAGAAAATTAATCTGGGATTAATTACGGAGATATTTTATATGGGATAAAATATAAATAAAAGAGAGAAAACGATTAATTTGGAATTAATCGATAAAATAATATATTCGATATATTATACGAAATTGGATTTCAACGCGGAATTGAAATTAGATTTTAATTCGGGCGAACGAGTTAATTTAGAATTAATTCGTTAGCGACGTGAATAGTGATTTCGCTAGGCATAATCATTTAATTGCGTCGCAACGGAAAATTCGTTAATTTGGAATTAGCGAACCCGAGCCCGGGAGTGTTTGTGGAACCATTCGCATTTAGAATCGAAGTGGGACCCGTAAGTCACATCTAGCATCACATCAATCGTCAATCAAGTGATAGATGTCTTTCACTTTGAGTGATTGACACCATGTCATTATTCATGATTGATGGTGGTAGTTGGCAAGCTTTAATGCTTGACTTTTGGAAAGAGAAAAATTGGTAATTAATTTTGGAAATTGAATTTGTGTATTAGATACACAAACCTACCACTAAAAGAAACAACTTTCTCTCTTTCCTTCTCGAAACAATTTGTGTAGTAGACAATGCTAGTTCTAATGATGTTGCAATTACGTATTTGAATGGTAGACTTCCAAACTTAGTTAGGGGTGGAGACTTTCTCCATATGAGATGTGCTGATCATATTTTGAACTTGATTGTTAAGGATGGCCTTGTTGAAATTAAACAATATATTAGTCGAATTCGTAGTGCAGTTAGTGTTAGGGATATGCCCTATACCCATCTTGTGGATGTGTTATATGTACATGTATTTGTAATATTTTCATTTATTAATAAAATGGAAATCTTTATTATACATGTCTTACATAACTTATATGAATCATCAACACTGTAATAAAGCCCTTGGAGTAATAAGATGATGGCTTCCACGCCTTATGAGAATCATTACTCTTAAATGTTCCTAGTCATAGTTTTGTGAATAATCTGGGCGTTCACAAAGCGAAAAGACTATCATGATGATATGATCCGCCCTTAAGTGGGGTAGCCGATCTCATAGGCTACTAGCGGAGATCTGTCCGCTTGGTGTATCACATGGATGCATGAGTTTCTCGTGTCCATCGAACTGACTTCCGAAAATTTTCTTATGGAGTGTTTATCCCATGTGTCTGTGAGAACTTTCATGTACCGATTATATGACTAGTTCTTTGACTTGAGGTCTTTACAATCTTATGTGTGGATCAAATAACTTTGACATTCTCCTTCCCCCGGTTCAAAAGATCCGGTCATAAGGGTATGATTAGGTCATTTGTTGAAACACATGAAGTTTGTAAAGATACAACAGAGAATCGCCACTCTCTCAGATAATATTTTCTTATAAGAGTAGTATTTCAGTTCACGGGTTGATATGTGTGATCAGTGCTTGAGACTGTGGCCACAGCGGAAGAATCATATGAGATTCTTGGGTTAGCACGATTCATGATACTATCAACATCATACCTTTGACCATATGGGTAGACACTTTTCGTACCATAGGTCAATAGGTGGGGATATAGTGAGGCAATGGACCGTATCATATGTGAATCGCATACAGAATGGGATATATATATGGGATTATTTCATTTGTGGGGTCTTGGCATGTTGCTAGATGTCAACCTTGGTCATTTAAATCGAACGACCATCTGATCGGAGGATAATTTATGTTCGATTAAATTATCACGATTCATTTCATGTCCAACTTTAGGGGAACCCAAAAGGCATGGACTTTGGCAAATTGGGTAGGCATGGCGCTTTGCTAGAAGCCAACCTTGTCTTGTAAATCGGTACAAACGTAGTACTAGGTACTTACGTGTTCGGATAGTCCGACGACGGATTTACTGCCAACATATCCGGGGATCTCATGGGTCGCTTCCCGAAGATTCACCGATGACGTATGACTCGCACTTTAATTAATCTGGGATTAATTAGATGAGAGAGAAAATTAATCTGGGATTAATTATGGAGATATTTTATCTGGGATAAAATATCATTTAAAGAGAGATAACGATTAATTTGGAATTAATCAATAAAATAATATATTCGATACTATACGAAATTAGATTTCGACGCGGAATTGAAATTGGATTTTAATTCGGGCAAACGAGTTAATTTAGAATTTATTCGTTAGCGACATGAATAGTGATTTTACTAGGAATAATTAATTAATTACGTCGCAATGGAAAATTCGTTAATTTGGAATTAGCAAACCCGAGCCCGGGAGTGTTCGCGAGCGCACTCGCATTTCGAATTCAAGTACGGCTCGCAAGTCACATCAAGCGTCAAATCGCTAGTCACATCAAGCATCAAATCATTAGTCACTTTGAGTGATGTGACAACTTGTCACATTGATTGATTGAGTGATGTGAATAGTTGATGGAAGTGGTTGGCAAAGCATTAATGCCATTTGACTTTTTGGAAAAGAAAAATGGTAAATGAATTTGGAAATTCATAAAAGTAAACTAATACACTTTAAGGCAACAACCAACAACACTTTCTCGTCCTCACTTCATCTCTCTCACGCGCCCAAGGGGCTGAAATTCTCTTCTATTTTCTGCCTCACTGCCGAGAATAAGGAGAAGTTCCAAGGTGATTTTTGCTGTAAAAATCACCAAGTGCTAGCACACAATCGGAGTCACGCGAATGTGATAGGGAACCGCACATGTGAGCATGGAATTTCAACACAAAGCTTGGAGCTTGATGGAGATCCATGGCCGAATTGGAGGAGTTAAAACTGCAGTTTGTCGTGACACCTAGGAGGGTTCAAAGGGCTTAAAAAGTTTTGTTCTTCGACGCACCGCTCAACCGATCATTGTGAGTATTCCGCGACTTCCTTTAATGTATTCGCATGTTGTTTCTTGCTTGTTATTCGATCCTTGGGACCGTAGAACTCCAACACAAGCAACTAGTCTCTTTAATTGGATAATCATGACCTTGTCATATTATCCCGATGGTTGCAACCAATTTAGAGTACCAGTTATGTATCCATGTGTGATCATCATCTCCATATGACTGAAGTGATATTTCCATCTTGACATCACACCCAATACACTATGATTCTCAATAAACCTAGAAGAGGCGTACACAGAACCTGTTAAAGTCCTGGACGACCAAAACCAAAGCGTATTGATTGTCGCAAGTATTAGCGATGCAAGTCTCAGGTTAAGACCAAATACACCTACCCTGATGCGGATTCCCATAGACACATAGTCATACTACCAATGGGATTCCGTGGGGTCTTTCCAGAGCGAAGCTGTTTCCATACCATCGGTAAACACAACCTCATTTCACACTTGCATAAGTATCCAATACTTAAATATATGAGAACTATGATGTTACGCTTCCATAACACGCACAAGTGCAATACTAGTATATTCCACATTATCGATGTCCAATCTCGATAATACTACGACTAGGGATATTTAATGATTAAACTGTTATGGAATGATACTGTCTCATATCTTATAATCCGGAACTAATCATAAGGACTTTTATCATTTATATATTTAAGTAATCAAATTACAAAATGATAAAATACAATTTCCATTGTCACATAGTTAATTTGTACAAAAACCACAATGTCTTTTACAAATAATGATGCTATGGGTCATAATTGTCCAACAGTAATGATCAAATTGCAAGTTGATAAAGCAAACTTTAAATGAAATAAAAATATCTGGATATTTATATTTCCTTGCCAATTTTCAGCCAAGGCTTAATTGGGTGAGGTATATATTGTTTTGTTTCATTTCATTAGGTTAAGGGTTCATAAGTTACCAAATTAAACATAAAAGAGTTGAGAGAAAAAGGTTTGAAGGCAAATAAGAAAGCTTGGAAATCTTTGAGTTTTGTAAGTTTTTCCTTAAAGTCTTCAACATAGAAAATGTTTCTAACATGCTTAGCTTCAATATGTGTTGCTAGGATGTTGTCTCTACACTTATAGTTTGTGTTTTAATTGATTGTGAACTTGAATTAAAGATGTATGCATGTATGGTTTCTAAGTGAGCTTGAAATGGTTTCATAAGCTCTCTTTTGATTATTTGATAATCAAGTTGCCATTCTAGAGTTGCTAAGCCACTCATTGATGACCTAGAATTGTTCTTGAGTTGTTTCATGATGGTGAGCCTTGTTTGGTGTGGTAAATTAAAGTGATGGATTTAAAAGATTTGGTAAGATTTGTCAATTTGAAGAAATTATAAAATTAGGATTCTTAACCCATTCCAAATTTGGGGCTTTTCATATATGTGATGTATTATGGTGTGTGTATATGATGCATATTAATTTTTTGGTTGATTGGATTTGATCTTGGCATGTTTTGAACATAAAAGGACCAAAATACAAATAACCAAAAATTTGGGGTGTGCTCGGTAATTAGCTAAAAGTTGGGGATTTTGTTGCAATCTGATTTTGATGTATTGGATATGTTGGAAATCATTTTAGAAATGATTTAGAATCATCCAAAATTGTATTTGATAATTTTAGGAATAAAATGATTAATTTGCAAAGTTGTGGGGTAATTCGGTAATTACCAAGAAATTTGATTTCTTGTGTAATTTTTCAGAATTTGATAATTGGGTAATTAAATAAATAAGTTTATTTAATTGATCCAAGAAAAATTTTGAAATCGGAAAATTTTGATTTTCCTCGATTCCGCTACGTTACCGGATTTTCGCCATAAAACCCCTACAAAAATGGTATCAGAGCGAGTCTGATTCTGGACACCCTAATATGATTATGCCTTTTAAATTCAATGTTTAATTTAATCTTTACTTGATGCATGCATGTGTTTATTTAATTTGATTAAATAATATAAAAGGCATATTTTGCGGAAAATCTCTAATTAATAAGGTTTTATGTTAATTATGTATTTGATGCATATTACATGGTCTATCTTGTCAATACGATTTATGAATATTTTTTCTTTGACTACATCTGAGATCGTGCCAAAGATATGATAGTGTAGCCGATAGAATTTTATTTATGCCGGATGTATATCAGATACTAGATAAATTCAAGCGAAAGCGGAATCATGAACGTGCCAAAGCTGTCAGGGTTATGCAAGTAGCTTGAGTTTATCATTGATGAGTTTAACCTTGGTACGCCTCCTTGTGAACGTGCCAAAGCTGTCACAACGAGAAACGACCAGGACCGGAAAACCAGGAGTCATAAAGAGTGTGATTGACAGTGAGTTGTCTACCTGTGAATATACGTAGGCGAGATCGTGCCAAAATTGTGAGTCGAAATATATTCATGGGGTCCACTTCCCATTATAGAATTCGATTTAATTATTGAATTCTCGTTTTTCGTTAGGGTTTACGATATTACGTAAAATAGTGGGAGGCACTGCTAAGTTTAAAATATTCCATAACTTGAGCAGTGTATAATATTATGAAAAATTATCGCTTGTTTATTTTCCTTATTCTATAGTAGATAGAATTAAACTTTTAATACACTGCTTACATATTTTAATATGTTGTTTCTGACTTGACTTATGGTTGTCTTTTTCTAGAATAAGTTCTAGATACTATTAGACTAGGATATTGTTAAATTAGTCTAAACCATCGGGAATTATTGTTCCGTTTTTCTTGAAAAATCAAGATGGTTAGTGACTTAGTTACTAAGTCATGATAGATAATCTAGATAGATATTTGTTTTAGGATATTATTCCGTAGAGAGAATACTTTCTTGTGCAGTAAGAATTGACACGAATCAGTTCATGTCTCGAGATTCTTGACTGGTATTAAGAAAACCTCATTAGGTATTTGTTTATTTGATAATGACGTTTCTTAGCTTTAGTTACATTTTGAGGTAATGTGTCTGACATAGTTTACTAATTAATTATTTGCAATAGTTATGAATAATTGAAAGTAAATTATAAAGCTAAAGAAAGGAGATGTATGTAGTTGTGTATAGAAAATATTGATTCTCACAATACAACAACTATAGGTATTTGATATCAGGTCTCTCGTCTAGTTATTTAAAATATTATTTAATGATTGTTTTGATATTTGATATCAGAACTTGCGACTATTGGATAGTTACTTGTTATTTATAAACAGTTGTTATATATATTTTAATACAACTAGTAGTCTCATTAAACATAGAGATAAACATTAAGAAAATATTTGGTAATGTAAATAATTTAGTACAGTGTTTTATGAGATTTCATCACTTAAGCATTAGATGTTTATTCTGTATGGTAAATGATGGTCTGATATGCGATCACACCACATATCCTTATCCATTTAATGAATATTGTATTCGGGAATGTGATTAAATCTCATTTAACCAATGATTATCATTGGAGTGTAAAGTTTATTTAACTGATACATTAGATGTATGTAGTTTAATGAATTGCATAATTGCTTAAGGTAGTTTTCTTTACTCTGTAACTTAGTTGATGAATTGTCATAACTTAGTTACGTGTTTCTGAAAGAACACATATTGAACGTCTTGAAAGATTCAAGAACTTTCAATCTGCTCTGATGAAACGCAGATAGAACATCTTTTGGCTAGTTCAAAGATATTCGATCTGAAGTTTTGAAAACTTGATCCTTAAAATTCATAACAAGTCTTTGAATTGTTTAAAGATATTTGATATGATCAAATGTATGAATTTATGGCAATTAGTTCTAAGATTATTCAGTGAATATGATTCTTACTCAATATAATTCTTCCATGATTCCATCTTGATGGAATTGGTCAGTGGGAGTAATCGAATCTTATAAGATTTGATTCGTTTGATATTGAATGTTGCCGAATTAGTTTCAATACTCTTAGGGATATGCTCCAGTAACACTAATTCATCCTTTTAATTAATGTTCCATTAGTTCCTACAATTGCGTATATGATATGTATATGTAGAAAATTTGAATCTTGAAAAGTTTGAGATTTGAATCTTTCTTTTTATAATGGTAATATAATTGAAAGTACTTGCGCCTCAGAGGTACAAGTAAAAGTTTATCATTTATTTTATTTTATAAAATATTGTATTCTATTTGATAGAATATATTTTCTACAATCCTAAGTAATAAAATTATTTTATTACTTGGTGTGTAACATCGGATGTTAACTATTGTAGAAAAGATTTGACTTATTGAAGTCAAATGTTAGAGTGATAAACTATAATTGGAACTACGTAATTAATAAGATGAAACAACCCTTAGACATCTTCCGTAGAAGTTCAATAGGATGCTAGAATCATTCACAAGTATTTGATACTTAATGATTCTGTTGTTTTATTATCGAAGAAAATTATCCTATAACTTATAATGGAAGCGATATTTGATATCGATTTCGAAAATTTGCATTGAACCATAGATCTAAGATTGTTCATAGCTTACTACGATCAAGTTTTGAACTTGATTAAGCTTTCGTTATGAATAGTTCATAATATGTGCTAATGGTTTGCGCAGCAAAAGCAATATGAGCTAATTAAAGGTTTGACCATTATAGTATGACAGTGAGAAAAGTTATTCTCAGCAGTCTATTATAGATTCTGAGAAAACTTGTCTCTAGTCGCACTGATTGAAAAATTTAAGATCTGTTGGTTAATGTTGATATTAAATTGTGTATTTTAGCTAAAGAATACAAAGTGGCTTTTTTGAATGGATTCTTCGAATAAGAGATCAGCTGTGATTTCTTAGTTTGAAAAGTACATTCTGGAATGGCCCTAGAGTTTGTGTTTTGCTAAGATTGCAGTTTGGTATACTAGCTTATAGAGCCTATTGTAGACTCGGGTGAGCCTTCCGGAAATCTGTGTTCTATGTATTTGATATCAGTCAGATTGTCTGATTTTATCAAAGTATAGAGAATACATATATGATAAAAGGGTTAGTGGGAGCGTACAAATTTCTTTCTAGTGTTATATATCCTAACGACATTATCATTATTATGGTAATAATGAGATGTTTGTAAGGTAAAATATTTATCTAAGTCTTCTTTACTCCGTGAAAGCAGTGGGAGTAGTCTCTGTTATATTGATATAAAGTTTTGTATAAGATATAAAACTAAGAGACTTGTGAGATACTCATATTATTCGTGAATTAGATATGATCTAATAAAGGACACAACAAGGCTATCTGTATGACAGTTAGAATAACTGTTTGACAGTTAGTGTGTGTCTTATATATAGTATTCATCTTTCGTAAAGGATGATTCCTTTCTCGAAAGAGATATTGATTAGAATGTCTAATCAATCTGATGCATCATGTGATGATGACATAATGAATACTTTATTATGTACGATCAAAGATATCGATTTAATCGTAATTGTTATGAGTTATTTTGATAACCTATGGACCATAGGATGGATCTTGAAACATGTTCTTTGTGATCTTTGAGATATTAAGAACGAGTTTATAATTCATGGAGCATACAGTCTGCAACCATTTGAGTCGTATTAGTTTCGAGTCTGATTATGACGTTAGACAATCTACGTCATAAAGAGTCAGAAAAGATACAGTGAGAGTGTCACAGAGGATTCTACTTTGTGAGTGGAATTAGATGCAACTTATGAAGTATTGACTTATGAAGTTGCATAGTGACCTTGTAAATTAGAAGTTTTCAGATTGGTATTGTGATTGCGGTTGTCTGCATAGTATTTTGGATTTGATCCACAAATACTTGGACAACTCAGTAGATGTAGCCCAATATTGATGTCGAATCTGAGTCATATTAATGTATAACTTAGGTTCTATAAAATATGAATGATGTTACCTAAGGAAACAATTGGGTTTATTGGACAAACTCAATATGTCATAGCGGACCTGCTTCATGTTGTCAATCCGAACAGTAATTATGTCTGATTCATGAATACGAACAATCCTTTTTTTCATAATATTACTTTCTTAGTGGTTGCACCTCTTGTTTTTATATACGTATTCGATCTAATTACTATTAGATTGAAACTAAATCTGATTTAGTGATATGTATATACTAGACAAAGACTTGATATTATATAATGTAGTGCGCAGTTACAAAGTAGTTTGTAATTGACATTGGGAAGTGTCACTACTAGAAATATATTATCAAATAAAGTTACTGGTCAAGATTTACTAACACAGGTCAGTTAGTTAAATCTGTTGAGACCAGTACATGTCGTATATCGTGACTTGGTCTGATGGTTTATCCCAATGAACCATGAGTCTTGGGAGACTCGTATAGACATGTAGGTGTTTATAGTGGATAAACACTGAATGACTCACCGAAGATTCTTAATAGATAGTACACCAATGTCAATAAGAATCTTCTCGGGTTAAGTAGCATAGTGGTCCTTCGACTTGAGATTGTTGGGGTTGGTGCTCAGAGCGCCAATTCCCGGTTGTATTTCTGTTAAATACTTCTGTAAAATATTATTATTATGAATAATATATGCAGTTTCTATAATATAATCTATCTTTCTATATGGTAAAGACGTAGTGACCCTAGAATGATTAGTCATGATACAGTTGCAAAAAGCGTCGCAACGGACATTGAGTTGTATCATGACGTTGTCATTCTCAGACAATTCCTGGTCAAGGTTTACACTACTTGGTCAGTATAGTAAACCCGTTGAGACCGGTACATGTCGTATACTGGAATATATGATTCCAATGGTTTCTCAATGAACCATTAGTCTTGGAGACTAGTATAGACGTGTAGGTGTTTATAGCGGATAAACACTGAACGAATCACCGGAGATTCTTAATGGATGGTACACCAGCGTCAATAAGAATCTTCTTGGGTTGAGTAGCACTTGTGATTCTTAGACTTGAGATGCCATTGTGGGCACATGAGACATCTTCTACACTTAGACGGCAGTCACGTCACCGATCTATTTAGATCATCTTAGAAATGATTTAGAATCATTCAAAATTGATTTGATCAATTTCAGACTAAAATGGACAAAAATACAAAGCAAGGGTATTTCGGTAAATTCACTTAAATATGATTTATTGAATTTATTTTCATAATTTGATTATTGGAATGTTAAATAAATATGTTTATTTAATTAATCCGAGAAAAATTTTTGAAATCTGAAAATCGGATTTTCACCGATTCCGCTGCGTTACCGGACTCACCCCCTAAAAACCCCTATAAAATGGTATCAGAGCGAGTCTGATTCTAGGCCACCTAATATGATTAGCCTTCATTGAATCAATGTTTAATCATGTTTTCTAGACTTTATGCATGCTTATTAGGATCTAAATTGGTTAGATTTAGGGTGTATGACACTTAGCGGAAAATCCCTAATTAATAAGGTTTGAATGTAATTATGTATTTGATACATGTTATATGGTCCGTCTTGTCAATACGGTTTATGAATACTTCTTTGTGACTACATCCGAGACCGTGCCTCTGCTGTGAGGGTGTAGCCGATAAAGATTTATTTATACCGTATGTATATCAGATACTAGGTAAATTCAAGTAAAAGCGGAATTCTGAACGTGCCCTAGCTGTCAGGATTACGTAAGTAACTTGAGTTTATCATTGACGAGTTTAACCTTGGTACGTCTCCTTGTGGGCCTGCCTTCGCAGCGACAATGAGAAACGGCCAGGACTGGATACTTAGGAGTCATTAGTGAATGATTGACAAATGAGTTGTCTACCTGATGAATATACGTAGGCGAGACCGTGCCTCTGCTGTGAGCCAAAATATATTCACTGGATCCACTTTTCACTATTAGTATTTAATTTAATTATTAAATATTTGTATTCTGTTTTGGGATTACAGTATTGCATGATTTAGTGGGAGGGGCATTTTTAGATTAAAAATCCATGATCTAGTTTATGCTTATGATATTATATGAAACTGCTTAATTCCTGCTAACCATTTTTCGTGACCTATATGATAGATTGGCGATGGCGGCACAATCCACAAATCAGTTTGCGCGTATGCTTGATGCGAACAAACTAAAAGGCGCTGAGAACTTTGCAGACTGGGAATTGGATTTGAGGATTGTCCTCGATTCCGAAAAGCTGGGTTATGTTCTTGAGGGTCTGTTGCCCCTTGCAGTGGGTGCGGATGCTTCGGAGGAGCAACGCCAAGTTTTTGAAACTTGGAAGGATGATGATTTAAGGGTTAAATCATACATCCTTAGTTCACTGTCTCCGAAACTCAAGCAACAGTACTATGGTATGCTAGATTCCTATAGTATGATGACGCGATTGAGACAATCGTTTGAGAACCAAGAACAAGTGATTGTTCACAAAGTCGCCATGGAACTGTTCCATGCGCGTCTGGATGAGGGGCAGAGTGTTAGCCCACATGTTCTTCAGATGATCGATTTGATCGATCAATTGAGGCAACATAATCTCATCCTGAATGACATTCTCGGTAGGAGTGTCATTCTTGGTTCACTACCAGCTTCATTTCGCCAGTTCGTGATGTACTTCAACATGCACGGGACTGTCTGTACCTACCAGGAGCTACATAGGATGTTGCTCACGGCAGAAGAGGACCTTAAGAAGGGAGTACCGACTCGCCCTCCTAGAACTACTTCTCTTTCGGCTTCTTCCCAAGGATGGTCCAAGGGAAAGAACAAGAAAGGCAAGAAGAATAAGAAGGCTTTTGGTCCTCAACAACAGGCGAAGATTGCAAAGCCCAAAAGGGCTTCTGAAGACAAATGCCACCACTTTGGCTTGTGAAGCCGTTACATCCAGCTGGATTTTAGATTCTGCTTGTCCCATTCACATTTGCAATTTGTTGCAGGTGCTGAAGGAAAGTAGGAAACTGAAGCCTGGAGAGATGCAGTTGCGGTTCGGGAGTGGAGACTCTTTGGATGCAGTTGCAGTGGGAGTATGCGAGATCTCATTGCCGAATGGGACACTTTTGTTATATGACTGTCATTTTGTACCGGGATGTGTCACAAATATTATATCACTTTTTGTATTAGATACAGAAGGCTTTTGTATTAATATTAAGAATAGTTCTTTGTATTTATATGATAAAATTAATATTCAGATCCTTGTTGTCCAAACCAGCATGGTCATTATACATTGCAAACTTCAAAAGATATATTAAATACTGGAGTTAATAAACGTAGTTTACCTGTAATTAATAATACTGAACTTTGGCATATGAGACTTGGTCACATAGGCGTTAAACGCCTTACCCAATTGGTTAGGAATGGTTTGATATCAGATCTTACCATTGAATCTTATCCAACTTGTGAATCATGTATTCAGGGTAAGATGACCAAAGCCCCATTTTCTGGTGTTGGACACCGCGCCACTAACTTACTGGAACTCGTACATTCTGATGTATGTGGTCCACTAAGTCAAACTGCTCACAGTGGTTATTCGTACTTCGTTACCTTTACCGATGATTTGTCACGGTACGGTTATGTGTATTTGATGCGACATAAATCGGAAACCTTTGAAAAGTTCAAAGAGTTCTGAAATGAAGTAGAAAAACAAACTGGTAAATTATTAAATGCCTTCGATCAAATCGAGGCGGTGAATGAATATATGAGTGGTGAGTTCATGGATTATATGAAGGAGAATGGGATTCTCGCTCAATATACTCCTCCAGGTACACCACAGCACAATGGTGTATCTGAAAGGAGAAATCGGACTTTATTGGATATGGTCCGATCGATGTTGAGTTTCACAGATTTGCCCTATTACTTATGGGGTTACTCTCTCTTAACAGCCGCACATCTTTTGAATAAGATTCCTTCAAAGGTTGTTCCTATGACACCGTATCAGATATGGTTCGGTAGGAGACCAAATCTTAATTATATTAAGGTTTGGGGTTGTCCTGCCTATGTCAGGGTAACTCAGCAAGATAAGCTTTCGCCTCGAGGGCAAAAGTTTAGGTTTGTTGGATATCCTTCGAATACGAGGGGATATATGTTCTATGATACCGAGCATCGAAATGTGTTCGTAGCTCGCTTCGCAAAATTTCTAGAAGTAGAATTTTTGTCAGAAGGTGGTAATCATAGACAGGTTGAGCTTGATGAAGTCCAACCTGAAAACAACGAACCAACGGAGGAACCTGAAGTTCAAGTAGATGAAAGACCTTCAACACACACACTCTGTAGGTCGGAAATGGTATCTAGACCTCCTGAACGCTTGTATTTGATACAAGAAAAGAGTCTGGATGTTCTCTTAGTTGAAGAGACAGATCCTTTCACCTATAGAGAATCGATGTTGGACATCGACTCCGTGAAATGGCAAAGTGCCATGAAATCCGAGATAGACTCAATGCATGAAAATCAAGTTTGGGACTTGATTCCGCTTCCGAAGGAATTGTTCCTATCGGTTGTAAATGGGTTTACAAGAGGAGGAAGCGCGGGCCTGACGGTAAGGTTGAAACTTACAAGGCCCGACTGGTAGCAAAAGGTTACACGCAGCGACCTGGCGTCGACTACGATGAAACTTTTTCGCCGGTGGCAATGCTTAAGTCTATCCGGATTTTGCTTTCTATAGCTGCGTATCATAACTACGAGATTTGGCAAATGGATGTCAAAACGGCTTTTCTAAATGGATTTCTTGATGAAGAAATCTATATGGAACAGCCGGAAGGTTTTGCGTCCAGCGAAACCTCGGGTATGGTATGTAAGCTTAAGAAGTCCATTTATGGACTTAAACAAGCTTCACGAAGTTGGAATCTTCGATTCGATGAGATTATTAGATCGTCTGGTTTTCTCAAGAATTCGGAAGAATCCTGTGTGTATCAGAAGGCCAGTGGGAGCATGGTCGTATTTTTAGTCCTATATGTTGATGACATCCTAATCATTGGGAATGATTTAGGTATGTTGCAAAGCGTGAAAGCATACCTCTGTAAGAATTTCTCCATGAAGGACCTGGGAGAAGCTTCATATGTTTTAGGGATAAAACTCTATAGAGATAGACAAAGGAGGCTGATTGGGTTATCCCAATCAACGTACATAGATAAGATCTTGGAACGGTATAGTTTTGGTAACTGTAAGACAGCAAACATACCGTTCAGACATGGGATACATCTTTCTAAGAAGATGTGTCCACAAACAGAAGATGAGAAGGTTAGAATGTCTAACCAACCTTATGCTTCGTGTTTGGGTAACATAATGTATGCCATGTTATGTACGAGGCCTGATATCAGTTTCGCTGTTAGCGTAACTAGCAGATATCAGTCCAATCCAGGTAATGACCATTGGATGGCCATTAAACATATCCTAAAGTATCTTAAAGGTACTAAGGATAAGTTAATAATTTATGGAGGAAACGAGCTGCAGGTTAATGGGTATACAGACTCCGATTTCCAATCAGATCCCGATGATAGAAAGTCTACATCTGGATTTGTCTTTACCCTTAACGGAGGTGCAGTTTGTTGGAAGAGTTCCAAACAGGGATCGACAGCTGATTCCACCACTGAGGTGGAATATATTGCAGCTTCTGAAGCTGCAAAAGAGGCTGTGTAGATAAAGAACTTTATCACAGAATTGGGAGTTGTCCCAAGTATCGAGAATGCGATTCCGTTATACTGTGATAATACTGGAGCCATTGCGCAAGCAAAGGAACCGAGGGCGCATCAGAAGTCGAAGCATGTGGAACGCAAGTACCACATCATTCGAGAGATCGTGCGCGAGAGGGCGAGGGGATATTGTCGTGTGCAAGGTACCGAGTGAAGACAATGTAGCAGACCCGCTGACGAAGGCCATACCTCCGAAGCTGTTTGATAAACACGTGGAGTCGATGGGTATTAGATACAATTGATATTGGCACTAGAGCAAGTGGGAGATTTTGTTGGGGTGGTGCTCAGAGCGCCAATTCCCGGTTGTATTTCTGTTAAATACTTATGTAAAACATTATTATTATGAATAATAAATGCAGTTTCTATAATATAATCTATCTTCTATATGGTAAAGACGTAATGACCCTAGAATGATTAGTCATGATACAGTTGCAAAAAGCGTCGCAACGGACATTGAGTTGTATCATGACGTTGTCATTCTCAGACAGTTTCTGGTCAAGGTTTACACTACTTGGTCAGTATAGTAAACCCGTTGAGACCGTACATGTCGTATACTGGAATATATGATTCCAATGGTTTCTCAATGAACCATTAGTCTTGGAGACTAGTATAGATGTGTAGGTGTTTATAGCGGATAAACATTGAACGACTCACCGGAGATTCTTAATGGATGGTACACCAGCGTCAATAAGAATCTTCTTGGGTTGAGTAGCACTTGTGATTCTTAGACTTGAGATGCCATTGTGGGCACATGAGACATCTTCTACACTTAGACGGCAGTCACGTCACCGATCTATTTAGATCAGACCTTCGCCTGTTCGTTGGGTGTAGATAAATCCTCAGGGTGTCCTATGTGTATCAAGACAGGATCCGTCAGTTCTGTGTATCAGAGCATAGGTAGTCCATATGATTAGCAATCAGATAAAACCATGGACCCGTGGTAAAGTTTAGAAGCTAGTTCTAAACATTCTTTTTGAGATTGCTAATAGAATAGTCGACTGGATAATCCCGATAGATATTTGACGTTTACATCTATATCTCTGGGATTTATCCGGATACCTGTGACGGAGGAGTTATACATTTGCCATGACCTCGACCTGTATGGTTCAGCGAGATTATCTGTGATCGTCATAATCTACGGGTGGATAGATTATGGACACGAAATTTGATTTCGTGACGGATATACCTGAACCTAGAGAGTCTCAATAATGAAACATATTTGTAGAGCACTAGAGCAACATTAATAAATAATATTGATTATTTATAAAGTCATTTAAAGGTTAAACGCAAGATACGTGCTAAAAGGACTAGATAGTCATTTGCTTAATTATTGTGTATTTACATTTAATACTTGATTAATTTAAATACACATTAATTAATAGTCAAAATGAGTTATTTGACTTATATCCTAAATGAATATATGTTTTTATATTTAATGTAAAATATATACATATATTTAATATATTTGTATTTGATTAATTAATTGATTATTTAATTGTTAAATGATTAAATTAATTAAAATATAAATACCTTACATTAGGATATTTAAAGTAAATGATGTTAGTTGCTTTTGTTGACTTAAATAAATATCTAATAAAGTTGTATTAAGATATTTATGCAAGTTGATAACATAATTTTGAAATGAAATTGAAATGAAAAATCTTGATATATGTTTGTGAATTTCGGCCAAAGGCCATTTGTGTACAAGTATATATTGTTTTCATTTTTTCATTTCATAATAACCTAATACACTTTTCATAAAACTCCATTGAAAGAAACCAAGGAAACAAGTGAAGGAGAAAAGGAAAAACCAAAGAAAAGCTTGGATTTTGTAAGTTTTTCAAACTTACTATTAGAAAGGAATTGTTCCTTAGGATCTAGGCAACATCTTATGATGTTCTTAAGTTATTCTTTTCTTTATTTCTTGTGTTTTGATGATGGAAATTTTTATTGAAAGTGTTGAGCATGTATTGTGAAGAAAGCTTGTAACTATTGTAGTTATAACTATTCTTTTAAGGTTTTGGAAACCATGTTGCTAATCTAGAGTTATTGACCCACTCTTAAATGACCTAGATTTGATCTTGAGTTGTTTCATTGTGTTGAGACTTGGATTGGATGGAAGAATGATGATTGAAGTAATTGATTTAATGTATTTGGTCTAATTTGTCCAATTTGAGGAAATTGAAAAATTAGGGTTCTTGACCAATTCCAAATTTGGGGGTTTTCATATATGTTGTGCATTTGGATGTGTATATGATGCATATAAAGTTTCATGTTCATTGGATTACATCTTGATGTGTTTTGATGCATGAAATGACAAAGTGCTCCAATTGGAACCTTAGTGAGGCTCTCGGCCAAGAATTAGAAAATTGGGGATTTTGATTCTTTTGGTGTTTTGATGATTTGAGCATGCTAAGTTCATCTTAGAAATGATTTAGAATCATTCAAAATTAATTAGATCAATTTCGGACTAAAATGGACAAAATACCAAAGCAAGGGTAATTTGGTAAATTCACTTGAATATGATTCATTTGAATTTTATTTCATAATTTGATTATTGGAATATTAAATAAATATGTTTATTTAACTAATCCGAGAAAAAATTTTGAAATCTGAAAATCGAATTTTCACCGCTTCCGCTGCGCTACCGGATTCACCCCCTAAAAACCCCTACAGAGATACCACTGTGGATGTATGATACATCCTCCGCACTTAGATGGCAGTCACGTCACCGATCTATTTAGATCAGACCTCCGCCTGTTCGTTGGGTGTGGACCGATTCTCATGATATCTTGTGTGTGTCAAGATAAGATCCTTCAGTTTTGTGTACAAAGCATAGGTAGTCCAAATGTGATTAGCAATCTGTTAAATCTATGGCCATAGTATACTTCGAAAGTAAGTTCCGAATATTATTTAGAGATTGCTAATAGAAACGTCGACGTGATTATACCTATAGAGATTTGACGTTTATATCTATATCTCTGGGATAATCCGGATACCTGTGACGGAGGGATTATATGTGTGTAATGACCTCGACCTGTATGATTCAGCTAGTTTATCTGTGGTCGTCATAATTTACGGGTGGATAAAGTATGGACAGGAAATTAGATTTCGTGATGGATATGCCTGAATCTAAAGAGTCTCACTAGTGAAATATACTCGTAGAGCACTATGGTAACTTTTATGAATAATACTGATTATTTATAAGTCGTTTAAAGGTTAAACGAAAAATACAAGCGAATGGACCTAATAGTCATTTCCTAATTATTGTGTATTTGTACTTAATGATAGATTTTGTTAAATACACATTAATTAAATGTCAAATTGTGATATTTGACATATATCATAAATTTATATGTATTTGGATATTTAAAGCAAATATTATACGTATATTTAAAATATTTATATTTAAATAATTATTTAATTGTTAAATAATTAAATTAATTAAAAATATAAATATCTTAAGTTTTGATATTTTAGGAAATGACTCGAGTTGCTTTTGTTGACTTGTTGAATTTTTCATTAAAGTTGTAATGATCAAAATTACAAGTTGATAAAGCAAACTTTAAATGAAATAAAAATATCTAGATATTTATATTTCCTTACCAATTTTCGGCCAAGGCTTAATCGGGTGAGGTATATATTGTTTTATTTCATTTCATTAGGTTAAGGGTTCATAAGTTACCAAAATAAACATAAAAGATTTGAGAGAAAAAGGTTTGAAGGCAAGAAGAAAGCTTGGAAATCTTTGAGTTTTGTAAGTTTTTTGTTGAAGGCTGATTTTGGTCTCGGGGTAATATGGGAATATCACCTCCGAGGTAATCCTCCTTCAACGGTGAATTTATTTGGTTATGGGGAACCAAAAGCAAATTTAGCAAAAGACAGATAAACATACCAATCGACAAGGAGATTTAACGTGGTTCGGCGGATTTTGGGATCCGACCTACGTCCACGGACAAGAACAGGGTGGTACTTTTTATTACTCATATACACTCCTCGGGTCTCTTCTTTGCTTTTACAAATCAGAGCTTGATGATTCTGATCCCTCACTTTCTTATGATGATTTTATGATGCCTTTTACATATGCTCTACCCTCCTATTTATAATAATACAGAAATCAGACTCCTATTTGCACAAGAAATCCTATTTGAACTCAATCTTCTCTTCTTGTAAGGATTCCTGGTCTAGTACTGCCTTCTCTTTTCTTATTCCTTCTTGGATTCTGACTTCTTCTCCTTGTGAGAGTAGGATAATTTGCTTATCTTATCCGCAATGAATGAGGTGTTGTCATTTTGAACACGGCTCGCTATCTGGTCGGTCTTCATGAGGTCGGTCACGACAATCTTTTATGCTGAGAGTGTTTCTGCCGACCTTATAGTGATCGGTTATCCGGACCAAAGTGGTCGGTCTTCACATGTTGTGGTCGGGTCGGCTACATGATCCCATCCAATCAGGGAATTACCCTTTTTGCCCTTGTTGTACTGTCTTAAATGTTGTAGTGCCTGAAAACACCATCAACATCTGTCCCCTAGTTCTCGGTTCCAACAAGTGTGCTAGTTGGTGCCGGGAACTACATAACAGTTTTGCTCCATTTGGGGGTTGGTCTGAGGTCGAGAAATGCTTTGTTGTCTCTTTTCCAGCGCCTTGTCTCGAGACACGCAACAGTCACGTCCGCTTAAATGCCCATCAAATCAACTTTAGGGTTTCTTCTAAGTTCGACACTTGTCAAACATCCGACGGGTTCCCGCCACAACCGATGGTGATGAGCGTTTCAGTCATGACTATAAGAAAGCGAGGCTTTCACTGTTCCATTTTTTTTTTTTTTGCTGTGAACATAAGGATCGGACACCACCGCACCGTACAACCTCCTGCTGCTTTTTTTTTAGAAGAACAAGTAAGTCTTCTGAGCGATCTCTTCTCTTTTGTATGCTGTGAATCTGTTTTTTTATTTTGCTTAGGGAGAGATTTGTGGTTTTGATGGGTCTTGCTTTAGGGCACTTTTAGAGACTCCCTATCTAGTTTAGTACGGAAACTGTGGGTAGCTCCTCATAGACTGATTCCCCTCCCTTCTCTGTTTTTCTGGGTGTTAGGGATGTCCGACAATAGTTCTTCCTCCGAGAGGCCTGCCAAAATCTCAACTCCCCCTGCTGAAGAGCTCTCTCCTCGGGCTCAGGGGCGCCTAGTGTAGAAGACCTTGACACTACCCCTACTCTCTCTGAGATTGAACAAGACTCCTATCGTCAGAGTATTCCTCGGAAGGACCCAGAACCTGGAGAACTTGGGTCGTCGGCTCTGGATATGAACCGTCCCTCTAAGATAACCGAGGATGATCTGGCGCTGTTGCGGCAACGATACGACATCCCAATAGATATTGTCCTTGAAGTTCCCGGCCCGATGGATCGTGCTAGTCAACCCGATGAGGGCTCGGTGGCACTTCTTCCCGCCTTTTTTGAGTGTGGGCTACGGCTGCCGATGCAACGTTATTTTGCTTGGATGCTGGCTGAGATGGAGATTGCCCCTTGCCAATTAAGTTTAAATAGTTGGAGGATTCTGGCCGGCATATATGTGGTTTGGCATCGGGCAGGTTTGGGTGTACCTTGCTTGGAAGAAGTGAAGAGGTTATATCGTTTGAAGTCCAACCCAAAGACTCACTACGGTTGGTATTACCTCTCTGCTTATGACAGCTCGTCCAACCTTGTCCAGAAACTCCCCGACTCAAACAAGAATTTTAAGGACCTTTGGTTCTGGGCTACTGGGGATTGGGGTCGGGTCCTGAGATCGTTTGAGGAGGACGTCTCGGTTCCGGACATCTTCAGGGCTGGAGGTTAGGAGTTTAATGCCCCTTCACTCTTTCTTTATTCCCGTTCTTAGTTTCTTAGGTTTCTAACTTCTCTGGTTCCTCCCAGCTTGTTGGCGAGATGCTCCCAAGGTTTCTCGTCAGGTTCGGAGGCGGGTACATTGGGCTCGGGGGTATGCTGCCCACTGGAGGAAGTTGGTTAATGATGCGGCCTTTGTTGATTCGGGCCTTACTCGGACCGTCCCTCCGGAGATCTCGGGTCGGATTGGTGGAGGTCTGCTGGTTGTTTTGATGTTTTTCCCCGTTTGCCTGTTATGTGTTTGATGTCTTTGTTATGTTCTCGGATCCTGATTTCTCTTTCTCCTTTTTTTGTAGGCATGTCGAAGAGGCCAAAGTTTCTTGAAAAGTTGGCCGGCACGATGACGAAGACCGGTCAAGCTGAGGTTGGAACTTCTCGGGCACAGCCTGATTCTGCTGGGAAGGTGCCTCAAGGGCAAGTCCAAACGGGTGCTCGGGGACTATCTTCCCCTTCTGGTGTGCAGTCATTTGGATCTGCTCGTCTTGCCAGTCCGCCGAGGCCTCTCAGGAAGAGGAGGCGTCAGCTTGGGACCGAGGAGACCGAGTTGGCTCAAGAGGAAGAAGAGGAGGAGGCTGCTCCGGTCAAGAGGAAGGACTTCCGTAGGGGGAAGAAGTCATCTGAAGGCTCCTCCAAGAAACGGAAGGGCTCTGTGGTCCTCGGGGTGGATGACTTGGGAGAAAGCATCCGGGAGGCTACCTCACACTTAGTGCCGGCTTTCAATGAATTGGCCGAGGTGATTCCTCCGGGGGAGGTTTCGAGGTATGAGGATATATCTCCCGAAGCCATTGTGACTGAGATGAGTTCTCAGATGGCAAAGGTATTTTTACTTTCCTTCTTGATTTTTGGGTCGTTGGTCCTCTTTACTTTATGTCTTGACCCCCCCTTTTTTTATATTTTTTTTTGTGCAGGGCAACTACCTCATGGCCAAGAATAAGGATCTTCTTCTGACTCTGTTGTCCGAGGGTGGTCAGGCCCAAAGACTTCAAAATCGTCTCTCCGAAGTGGAAGCAAAATTGGCTGACCGGGAGGAGGTGATTAAGAATCACGAGGCGACCGCCATCGAGAACTTCAAAACGAACAAGGCTCTTAAGGCCTCCGCTGTGCTGGAAAGAAAGCTTGCTGATAATGCCAGGGAGGACCTGAAGGTTGCCCAATCTGAGATTGGCGTTTTGAAAGGGAAGGTAGCAAGTGTCGAGGCCAAGTTGAAGACCAACGACGAGGAGGTTGCACGGGCCCGAGATAGTCTTGAGAGGAAGGAGGCTGAGCTTGAGGAGAGAGAGACCGATCTTGAGGAGAGGGAGAGCGAGCTTGGGAAGAGAGAGGCTGATCTTGAGGCCGAGAAGGAGGCCATCCGTCTTGAGGGGGTTGGCGACTGTGCCGAGATGATACCGATGGTGCTGCCGAGTCTGAACATGGACCCTATCTATGCGGCCATCAGCTATTGTAAGGGGGATATTTCCGAAGAGGAGTTTCGGAAGTGGCTCCCTCCCCCACCTGAGGAGGTGATGGATCCCGCCCTCATTTCGGTTGTTCCGGCTTCCGAGGCTCCCCATGAAGAACGACCGGGGGTTCCTGCCGCGGGCGAGGACTGCCTTGAGATCCCTCCTCCTATCCCTGAAGCAGAGGTCTCCCCTGCTGCCGAGGTCGAAGCCGCAGCTCCTCCTCTTGATGCCGAGCCGCTTCTCCCGCCATCTGAGCCAGCTGAGGAAGAGGTTCCTGCCCCTGTGCGGGCTGAATGAGAAAGGGTAACCCTACCGGGGCCCTATGAATACTTTAATTTTTTTGTAATAACATTACAATTCACTTATATATATTTATGTATGTTTCCTGTTTCTTTCTTATTTTTTCTTTTATGCTTCTTTTGTTTGCCTGAATGCTCCGAGACCTTCTGGAGTTTAACATGAGGTGGAGGGGCATAACCCGACCCCGAGCTGTGTGAGGCACTTGGTTCTGGGGGAATGTTACCTCCCCAAACCAAAGGAGTTGTCTCGGTGGGACGTAACCCGACCCCGAGCTGAGAAAGGCACTTGGACCTGGAGGAATGTTACGTCCCCAGTCCGAAGGGCTGACTCGGTGGGACGTACCCCGACCCCGAGCTGAGAAAGGCACTTGGACCTGGGGGAATGTTACGTCCCCAGTCCGAAGGGCTGAATCGGTGGGACGTACCCCGATCCCGAGCTGAGAAAGGCACTTGGACCTGGGGGAATGTTACGTCCCCAGTCCGAAGGGCTGACTCTGTGGGACGTACCCCGACCCCGAGCTGAGAAAGGCGTTTGGACCTGGGGGAATGTTACGTCCCCAGTCCGAAGGGCTGACTCGGTGGGACGTACCCCGACCCCGAGCTGAGAAAGGCACTTGGACCTGGGGGAATGTTACGTCCCCAGTCCGAAGGGCTGACTCGGTGGGACGTACCCCGACCCCGAGCTAAATAACCAAGCGGCCTCGGCGGAACGAAATCCAGCCCCGAACCGAATAAACAAGTGGCCTCGGCGGAACGAAATCCAGACCCGAGCCGATTAATCCCTGGGACTTATTCAGAAGGGAAGTGAATCAACCTTTGAAGCCCTACCGAATCTGGCATGGGCGTCCCTCTGCCAGACCGGCGAAAAAATAAAAACAAAACCTTTGAAGGTAAAATCAATAGGTGGGGGTGACTTAGCACTTGTCCCAAAGTAAAACTTTTCACAAGTGTAAACAACAGCACGGATGCCTCGAAACAGCGTCCTGCCCGAGGCCTCCAAAACACAATTCTGAATCTTTCAATTCAGTGTCCCGGCGAGCCAGGATTCGGATCAGAAGAGCGTATGAACGGTAAGGGCACATCCTCTACACGTCGGTTCACTGGGGAGCCTGTGTATTGTATGAGGGCTCCTCCTTACCACGCTGGGGTAGGCACACGCCACAGGGGTATACGCCTCCCCGCGCTGTGTCTCCCACAGATCTGGGTGATGAATGGATCAAAGAGTGTCCTGGATACTAAGGGTATGTTCTTCCTTAGGCCCGGTATCACTGGAGCTAGCAGTCGTCACGGGGGTGTCATCATCCCCCGTGCTATGCTTTCCCACGGATCCATTACATCGGGCAGGCGAGGATCAGAAGAGTGTTCGACACATTAAGGGCATGTTCCTCCTTATGTTCGGTAACACTGGAGTAAGCAATCTCCACAGGGGTATCATCCCTCCATGTGCTATGCTTCTCACGGATCCATTACATCGGGTATGTCCCTGAGGACTCCGAGCTAGAGAGATACTTGGCTCTGGGGGAATGTTCCGTCCCCAGACTAATGAGCATGACTCGGTGGGACGTAACCCGACCCCGAGCTGTGTGAGGCACTTGGTTCTGGGGGAATGTTACCTCCCCAAACCAAATGAGTTATCTCGGTGGGACGTAACCCGACCCCGAGCTGAGAAAGGCACTTGGACCTGGAGGAATGTTACGTCCCCAGTCCGAAGGGCTGACTCGGTGGGACGTACCCCGACCCCGAGCTGAGAAAGGCGCTTAGACCTGGGGGAATGTTACGTCCCCAGTCCGAAGGGCTGACTCGGTGGGACGTACCCCGATCCCGAGCTGAGAAAGGCACTTGGACCTGGGGGAACGTTTACGTCCCCAGTCCGAAGGGCTGACTCGGTGGGACGTAACCCGACCCCGAGCTGTGTGAGGCACTTGGTTCTGGGGGAATGTTACCTCCCCAAACCAAATGAGTTATCTCGGTGGGACGTAACCTGACCCCGAGCTGAGAAAGGCACTTGGACCTGGAGGAATGTTACGTCCCCAGTCCGAAGGGCTGACTTGGTGGGACGTACCCCGACCCCGAGCTGAGAAAGGCGCTTAGACCTGGGGGAATGTTACGTCCCCAGTCCGAAGGGCTGACTCGGAGGGACGTACCCCGATCCCGAGCTGAGAAAGGCACTTGGACCTGGGGGAACGTTTACGTCCCCAGTCCGAAGGGCTGACTCGGTGGGACGTACCCCGACCCCGAGCTGAGAAAGGCGCTTGGACCTGGGGGAATGTTACGTCCCCAGTCCGAAGGGCTGACTCGGTGGGACGTACCCCGACCCCGAGCTGAGAAAGGCACTTGGACCTGGGGGAATGTTACGTCCCCAGTCCGAAGGGCTGACTCGGTGGACGTACCCCGACCCCGAGCTAAATAACCAAGCGGCCTCGGCGGAACGAAATCCAGCCCCGAACCGAATAAACAAGTGGCCTCGGCGGAACGAAATCCAGACCCGAGCCGATTAATCCCTGGGACTTATTCAGAAGGGAAGTGAATCAACCTTTGAAGCCCTACCGAATCTGGCATGGCGTCCCTCTGCCAGACCGGCGAAAAAATAAAAACAAAACCTTTGAAGGTAAAATCAATAGGTGGGGGTGACTTAGCACTTGTCCCAAAGTAAAACTTTTCACAAGTGTAAACAACAGCACGGATGCCTCGAAACAGCGTCCTGCCCGAGGCCTCCAAAACACAATTCTGAATCTTTCAATTCAGTGTCCCGGCGAGCCAGGATTCGGATCAGAAGAGCGTATGAACGGTAAGGGCACATCCTCTACACGTCGGTTCACTGGGGAGCCTGTGTATTGTATGAGGGCTCCTCCTTACCACGCTGGGGTAGGCACACGCCACAGGGGTATACGCCTCCCCGCGATGTGTCTCCCACAGATCTGGGTGATGAATGGATCAAAGAGTGTCCGGGATACTAAGGGTATGTTCTTCCTTAGGCCCGGTATCACTGGAGCTAGCAGTCGTCACGGGGGTGTCATCATCCCCCGTGCTATGCTTTCCCACGGATCCATTACATCGGGCAGGCGAGGATCAGAAGAGTGTTCGACACATTAAGGGCATGTTCCTCCTTATGTTCGGTAACACTGGAGTAAGCAATCTCCACAGGGGTATCATCCCTCCATGTGCTATGCTTCTCACGGATCCATTACATCGGGTATGTCCCTGAGGACTCCGAGCTAGAGAGATACTTGGCTCTGGGGGAATGTTCCGTCCCCAGACTAATGAGCATGACTCGGTGGGACGTAACCCGACCCCGAGCTGTGTGAGGCACTTGGTTCTGGGGGAATGTTACCTCCCCAAACCAAATGAGTTATCTCGGTGGGACGTAACCCGACCCCGAGCTGAGAAAGGCACTTGGACCTGGAGGAATGTTACGTCCCCAGTCCGAAGGGCTGACTCGGTGGGACGTACCCCGACCCCGAGCTGAGAAAGGCGCTTAGACCTGGGGGAATGTTACGTCCCCAGTCCGAAGGGCTGACTCGGTGGGACGTACCCCGATCCCGAGCTGAGAAAGGCACTTGGACCTGGGGGAATGTTTACGTCCCCAGTCCGAAGGGCTGACTCGGTGGGACGTACCCCGACCCCGAGCTGAGAAAGGCGCTTGGACGGGGAATGTTACGTCCCCAGTCCGAAGGGCTGACTCGGTGGGACGTACCCCGACCCCGAGCTGAGAAAGGCACTTGGACCTGGGGGAATGTTACGTCCCCAGTCCGAAGGGCTGACTCGGTGGGACGTACCCCGACCCCGAGCTAAATAACCAAGCGGCCTCGGCGGAACGAAATCCAGCCCCGAACCGAATAAACAAGTGGCCTCGGCGGAACGAAATCCAGACCCGAGCCGATTAATCCCTGAGACTTATTCAGAAGGGAAGTGAATCAACCTTTGAAGCCCTACCGAATCTGGCATGGGCGTCCCTCTGCCAGACCGGCGAAAAAATAAAAACAAAACCTTTGAAGGTAAAATCAATAGGTGGGGGTGACTTAGCACTTGTCCCAAAGTAAAACTTTTCACAAGTGTAAACAACAGCACGGATGCCTCGAAACAGCGTCCTGCCCGAGGCCTCCAAAACACAATTCTGAATCTTTCAATTCAGTGTCCCGGCGAACCAGGATTCGGATCAGAAGAGCGTATGAACGGTAAGGGCACATCCTCTACACGTCGGTTCACTGGGGAGCCTGTGTATTGTATGAGGGCTCCTCCTTACCACGCTGGGGTAGGCACACGCCACAGGGGTATACGCCTCCCCGCGCTGTGTCTCCCACAGATCCGGGTGATGAATGGATCAAAGAGTGTCCGGGATACTAAGGGTATGTTCTTCCTTAGGCCCGGTATCACTGGAGCTAGCAGTCGTCACGGGGGTGTCATCATCCCCCGTGCTATGCTTTCCCACGGATCCATTACATCGGGCAGGCGAGGATCAGAAGAGTGTTCGACACATTAAGGGCATGTTCCTCCTTATGTTCGGTAACACTGGAGTAAGCAATCGCCACAGGGGTATCATCCTTCCCTATGCTATGCTTCTCACGGATCCATTACATCGGGTATGTCCCTGAGGACTCCGAGCTAGAGAGATACTTGGCTCTGGGGGAATGTTCCGTCCCCAGACTAATGAGCATGACTCGGTGGGACGTAACCCAACCCCGAGCTGATTAATGAAGGGTCATCGGCGGAACGTAATCCAGCCCCGAGCCGAAAGACGTTTTTGGCTCTGGGGGAATGTCCCGTCCCCAGACCAATATGCATGACTCGGTGTGACGTAACCCGATCCCGAGCCGGATAACTGAATGACCTCGGTGGGGCAAGGTCAAGCCCCGAGCCGCCCAAGTCTTTATTGCTTGGTCGTTTCTTTTTGTATTTAGGTGCTAAGTTTGTCCCCGGTTTTTGAATAGGTCTTTCTTTTTATGTTTTAAGAAAGTGGACGAGAACCTTCTTTTGAAAGGAGAAAGTTTTATTTACGTTTTGGGGACAAACTGCCCTCTTTACAATTCTTGGTGGGTTATTTTGAGAGAGGCCTTATGTATTGGGATCCCCGTCCTTTTTGTGGTAAACAGATAGGGGGAAGGGAAAATTTTACTGGAAGTATTTCCTCAACATCTCAGCGTTCCATGGCTTTTTTAACCTCGTTCCATCCAGTCGCTCTATGATGTATACTCCTGGTTTCACCACCTTTACCACCTTGTAGGGCCCTTCCCATTTGGCGCCCAGGGAGCCTTCCTCTGGCTTTCGAGTATTTAGGGTGACCTTTCTTAGCACTAGGTCGCCTGGGATGAAGGTGCGTGTCCGAACGCTCTAATTGTAGAAACGGGCCATCCTTTGTCGACAGATTGCAGTTTTCATGGCCGACCTCTCTCTCTTTTCTTCGATCAGGTCGAGGTGGTTTCTGATAAGTCCTTCATTCTGTTGGCTCTCGTAGTACTGAACCCTGTGGGAGGCTACTCCGATCTCTGCCGGGATGACAGCTTCATATCCGTATGCTAAGGAGAACGGGGTTTCTCCCGTGGAGTCTTTATAGGTTGTCCGGTGTGCCCATAGTACCTCTGGTAGTTCCTCGACCCATAGGCCTTTGCTGGATCTGAGCCGAGCTTTGAGGTTGGCCTTAATGGTCTTGTTCGTCGCCTCGACTTGGCCATTTGATTTGGGATGGGCCGGTGTGGCAAATCTTAGGGCGATCTGGAGGTCCTCGCAGAGTTTTCTGAAACCCTTGCTGTCAAATTGTTTCCCGTTGTCTGTGATGATGGCTCGGGGAATCCCGAACCGGCAGACGATATTTTTCCTCAGGAATTTAGTGGCTCTTTTCTCTGTTATGGTGGACAATGGTTCTGCTTCCACCCATTTGGTGAAATAGTCTATGGCCACGATGGCATACTTCGCCTGCCCTTTCCCTTGCGGCATTGGCCCAATGATGTCTAGTCCCCACAGACGGCGCCAACTGTTGACGGCTGATTTTGGTCTCGGGGTAATATGGGAATATCACCTCCGAGGTAATCCTCCTTCAACGGTGAATTTGTTTGGTTATGGGGAACCAAAAGCAAATTTAGCAAAAGACAGATAAACACACTAATCGACAAGGAGATTTAACGTGGTTCGGCGGATTTTGGGATCCGACCTACGTCCACGGACAAGAACAGGGTGGTACTTTTTATTACTCAAATACACTCCTCGGGTCTCTTCTTTGCTTTTACAAATCAGAGCTTGATGATTCTGATCCCTCACTTTCTTATGATGATTTTATGATGCCTTTTACATATGCTCTACCCTCCTATTTATAATAATACAGAAATCAGACTCCTATTTGCACAAGAAATCCTATTTGAACTCAATCTTCTCTTCTTGTAAGGATTCCTGGTCTAGTACTGCCTTCTCTTTTCTTATTCCTTCTTGGATTCTGACTTCTTCTCCTTGTGAGAGTAGGATAATTGCTTATCTTATCCGCAATGAATGAGGTGTTGTCATTTTGAACACGGCTCGCTATCTGGTCGGTCTTCATGAGGTCGGTCACGACAATCTTTTATGCTGAGAGTGTTTCTGCCGACCTTATAGTGATCGGTTATCCGGACCAAAGTGGTCGGTCTTCACATGTTGTGGTCGGGTCGGCTACATGATCCCATCCAGTCAGGGAATTACCCTTTTTGCCCTTGTTGTACTGTCTTAAATGTTGTAGTGCCTGAAAACACCATCAACATTTTTCTTTAAAGTCTTCAACATAGAAAATATGTCTAACATGCTTAGCTCCAATATGTGTTGCTAGGATGTTGTCTCTACACTTATAGTTTGTGTTTTAATTGGTTGTGAACTTGAATGAAAGATGTATGCATGTATGGTTTCTAAGTGAGCTTGAAATGGTTTCATAAGTTCTCTTTTGATTATTTGATAATCAAGTTGTCATTCTAGAGTTGTTAAGCCACTCATTGATGACCTAGAATTTTTCTTGAGTTGTTTCATGATGTTGAGACTTGTTTGGTGTGGTAAAGAATGAATTAAAGTGATGGATTTAAAAGATTTGGTGAGATTTGTCAATTTGAAGAAATTGTAAAATTAGGGTTCTTAACTCATTCCAAATTTGGGGCTTTTCATATATGTGATGTATTATGGTATTTATATGATGCATATTAATTTTTGGGTTGATTGGATTTGATCTTGGCATATTTTGAACAAAAAATGACCAAAATACAAATAACCGAAAATTTGGGGTGTGTTCGGCAATTAGCTAAAAGTTGGGGATTTTGTTGCAATCTGATTTCGATGTATTGAATATGTTGGAAATCATTTTAGAAATGATTTAGAATCATCCAAAATTATATTTGACAATTTTAGGACTAAAATGATTAATTGGCAAAGTTGTTGGGCAATTCGGTAATTACCAAGAAATTTGATTTCTTGTGTAGTTTTTAAGAATTTGATAATTGGGTAATTAAATAAATAAGTTTATTTAATTGATCCATGAAAAATTTTGAAATCGGAAAATTTTGATTTTCCTCGATTCCGCTGCGTTACCGGATTTTCGCCATAAAACCTCTACAGATATGTACTCAAGATTGGTTAAGGAGTGCGCCAACACCAATAAATATTGAGGAACTAATGGAAGATGCAGAAAATATGATGCAGGTAAGGCATTATGTTTTATGTTTCTATTCTTTTAATTATATTCATACACTAACTAGCTACTATTTAATATTTGTAACAGAAGCGAGTGGGTTGACGATTGTAGATGATAATGATATTGTTGATAGTGATATCAATGTTGATACAGATGATGAAATTTCATAAGTGAGTCATTTCTTTACTATTGTAGTTCCTAATTTTTGTATCTGTTGTATGTTGTTTGGCCTATTTTTCTGATTTCTTTTAATATGTTGATGTGCCTGCAGTTCATCTAATGCTGCTATTTTCCGCTGTTCTGCTTCTAGTGATGGTGTTTTTGGTTTTCTGCTGCTATTATTGCCGCTGTTTTCTGTTGATGGTGTTTGTTGTTTTCTGATGCTGCTGTTGTTTACTGTTTTCTGTTACTGCTGTTGTTTGTTGTTTTACTGTTTTCTACTGCTACTGGTGTTTGCTGTTTTACTGCTGCTGTTTCTGCTTTCAGTTTCTGCTACTGTTGTTTCAGTGTTTCTGCTTTCTGTTTATGCTGCTGCTGTTTCTGCTTTCTGGTTTCTGCTGTTGTTGTTTCTGCTTTCTGTTTCTGCTGTATTTTATGTTTTTTTTTATTCATTGTTATAACTTGTATTGCCAATAATATTATGTAATATTTTATTCATGTGTCATATATAATTACATTTTTAAAGTTTAACAAATGACAATGTTATATAAATAGGGTAATTCGGAACCGGACCGAAACCCATTTGGAACCGAATAATAGGGTACCCTATTTAATTGGGTAGGTTCCGGTTCCACTTAATTAGGAACCGATTTTTTCCGGGAAGGTTCCGGTTCCATGCGGAACCGGAACCGAAACCAGTTTTGCTCACCCCTAGTGTCGGTAGATGAATTATTGGCCCAGCGTCGTGACGCGTTGAGGGTTGGGCGTCGCGATGCCAGCGAAGTAAAATTCTCATTTTTCCCTTTTTCATCTGTTTTTTACCGTTTTAGCCCCGATTTGATTCTAGTGAGTCACGATATTTTATTTATCTATAAAATAAACACAAACACATCAAAACGTTCATAAAACTCGAGAAACTATAAAAAAAAATTAAGTAAAATGGGCGGTAAATATTGAAATATTTTCCTCTCATCAGTCCTGTAAAACAGAATAAAACCACAAGGGAACATTCACCTCATCAGGCTATTAGTAAAATAACAAGGACCTCGGTGGGACGTATCTCAGCCCCGAGCCAATGTAATAACTTGGCCATAAGAGAATGCCTCATATTTGTGCCGCTCAACACTTGGCCATAGGGGAGAAACTCCAACCCCAGGCCAACGGAGATAATAAGGCTTCGGTAGGACATAACCCGACCCCAATCCAAAGAAGCAACTTGGCCACAAGGGAATGTTCCCTCCTTATGCCAACAAACATAGCCTCAGTGGAACGAATGCAGCCCCGAGCCATCATAAAAAACTGGCCACAAGTATGAAACTCTAACCCCATGTCAACAAAGATAATAAGGCCTCAGTGGGACATAACCCGACACTGAGCCGAAGAAGCAACCTGGCCACAAGGGAACGTTCCCTCTTTGTGCCAACAAACATAGCCTCTGCGGAACGAATGCGGTCCCGATCCATCATAACAAACTGGCCACATGGGGATGCTCCCTCCTTGTGCCACTAAACACTTGGCCATAGGGGAGGAACTCTGAGCCCATGCCAACAAAGATAATAAGGCATCGGTGGGACATAACCCGACCCCGAGCCAAAGAAGTAACCTGGCCACAAGGGAATATTCCCTTTTTGTGCCAACAAACATGGCCTCGGTGGAATGAATACAGCCTCGAGCCATCATAACAAACTAGCCACAAGGGAATACTTCCTCCTTATGCCACTAAACACTTGGCCATGGGAGAGGAACTCCGACCCCATGCCAAAAAAGATAATAAGGCCTCGGTGGGATATAACCTGACTCCGATACGATCTGACAAAGAGAGGCCTTGGGGGAAAGATCGACCCCAAGCCATCTAATTACCATGGCCTCAACGGTACTAAAGCAGATTCGAGCCATCAAACCATCATGGCCTCGGCAGTACTAAAGCAGACCCGAGCTATCGAATTATTACGGCCTCGGCGATACTAAAGTAGACCCAAGCCATTCAATACCCCACGGCCTCGGTGGTACTAAAGCAGTCCCGGGCCATTAAATAGACCACGGGCTCGACAGTAACTAAAGCACTCACGAGCCATTAAATAGACCACGGGCTCGGCGGTACTAAAGCAGTCCCGGGTCGGATATCAGGTGCAAACCAATTATGATCTCTTCACCGGGCACAACAACTCTGTCTCATGGGCCTGGGCTCCCGAGTCCGGGAAGTGGAAACCCTCTTCATACCCTTACTCGAGATTCGGACTTCATGGGGTGAAAACCACCATCAATAATAATTATAAATTCTTTAACACAAATAGGACTGAAAATATTATTATCCCTTTTCAAAATATATGGTTGTCTATGTTGAAAGAGGAATTACTGATACTATTAATTCATATTTCATAATTAATGAGTTCTGTTATTTAAAGCCATAAAAATTACAATTTTTAGATAACTTTTGCTTACAAACTGGTTTGTCTGGAAGAGTTCTAATACCCAAAGCCTTTTATTTTATTTTTCTGTTTGAGAGGTATCCATCGGTTACTAACAAAGGGACTATATGTGACAAGCGTGAAGCATCTTTACTTTTAACATACTTCCAAAAAATACGGCCCATAACAAAAATTGATCAGAGAAAATTTTCCACTTTTGGATAGAGATTAGAGACTACAAAAATGGAATGGTTAAGCAAAACTGTTCTGTAAAGATAAGGTGGGGCACACGTACGTTGTTGGGATCCTAAAAAAGGCTCGGAAAATCAAATAATATGCTTTGGTTTTTTAGATCTTGCTTGGTACTTGCCATGTTCCAGAAATTTAATCTAAATTAGGCTTAGTACAAGTATTTTTTTAAAAAAATAAAAATAAAAAATTTGGGCATAACAGTGGCAAACTAAGAGTATTATGGTGAAAATTTATTAGAGATGAGAGATTACTTATTGTAGGAAGTGATACATATTCAAAAGAATTGTTGTTGTGATTCGTCTGTCCCACATTATTATTAATTTTTAGGTATTTGTTTACAAACTGTTTTTTAATGATGAGTTACGCTAACTAATAAAGGGATTATCTGTAGATCAAAAAATGATCCAAACCTCTCAATATGTGCTCGATAAAGATAAGGTGATACATATGTTGGTGGGATCTTGATCAAATAATTTGTTTGGAAGATCCTAGTAATCAAAAGTCAAGGTCATCCCAATAACTCGTGGTTAGAAATCACGAGCCGTTAGGAGTGCTTAAAATCATCTTAAAAGTATTTGTTCAAGGTTAAAATTATT
This sequence comes from Zanthoxylum bungeanum, assembly GCA_019454045.1. Classification (NCBI taxonomy): domain Eukaryota; kingdom Viridiplantae; phylum Streptophyta; class Magnoliopsida; order Sapindales; family Rutaceae; genus Zanthoxylum; species Zanthoxylum bungeanum. Next base: position 29,584 of record SKCR01039654.1, on the reverse strand, counting down.
TGAGATATCTTAATAATATGTTTAAAAGAACTATTTAAATAACACTCTCAAACTGATCATTAATAAATACAAATCATAGTATATATTCATGTACTCCTATTAAATCAAAGTTCATACCTCTTTCGATTTCTAATTGATACTATTCAATTGTTCGTCATTTCCCATGAACTTATCATTGTCCATCTCTCCTATTTAATGGTCGTCATATCCCGTACACAAGACTCCAATTATAAAAACAGAATTTAGATAAGATTATGTATGCAATCTTACTCTTATTTTTCACATAGAAGTTGTTTTCGAAATCAGCCTAGAAAACGTAACATGCATCCTGAATGGAAGTGCAATTTATTTTACAAGCAACAACCATAAAACAGAGGTCCTGAAAAAGAGAAAAGTGAAAAAACAACTTTGCTAGTCCGACCTGGTAAATAGAATTTACTAAAAGCCATCTGATTTATTATGTCAGGAAAATTTTCTACTGTGCGCGCGCCAAATTCCTAATTCAACCAAGAAAGGAAAGAACTAAGAAAACAAATCCACCACATTGCATGACAGTTTGTTTCCTTTTCAATTCCACCGGCCTACGATATTCGGGATGGTAGCATTAATCGTGTCAAATATAGAATTGACCTGTTTATTAATCGTGTTGTGTTGTGTTTACTTATTTATTAATCATGTCGTATTCGGGTTCGATAATTTTTTAATAAAGAGCTCCCATTGACAACTAAACAATTAAATTTAATATTTTTTTTATAAAAAAAAAAAACCCTTCACTTCTAAGGAGTCTACTAGTAGAAGTTCTACTAGAAAAACTTTTATGTAGAAAGTTGCATCAAATGGAACCGTAGTCTTCCTGCAGAAGTTGCTGATGAGAGGAGGATTCGGTAAATACGCAAACTACACAGACCAATTTGAAGATTTTAAGGACGACATCATCTTAGAATACCATTTCTATCATTCTAGAATCATGTGAATTTGTGAGATGGGACTAGAAACGAATCTCTTTCTTAGAGCATTTTCAATAATACTCTATATTTGCTCTTATATTTGTCAAAAAATGACATCGGAATCATATTTGAAGATTTACTCCAACAATTCTCCTCACAAATTATTACACGCTTTATTATATAAATAATGTGATGTCAATTAATTCATCTTTGTTTCTAGTCCCATAAAATGTAACGTCACTCCATTTTTAAATGTAAAGAGACACTGCATTATTAGAAGATTTGATTTTAGTTTCTATTCTCCCTTTTTAAATGTAAAGAGTGCAGCCACCATAAGATACGAGAAGAGAAGAAAGTGTTGTTAGAAACTAAAATCATATTTCGCTCCCTAAATTTAAAATAGAATAGAGTTTCTAGCCTTTGGAAGACAGTGTACGGGTAAACATTATTACCCTCCAGCTCGGTTTGAAAAGGACAGGCACACTTCTGTGTTATATTCTTTTTTCTTGATTTCATTGGCCTCAAAGAAGACAAGTATTATCTAATCAATCTGTGATTCCTCATTGCCTAAAATGAATGAACTACTAAACAATCATCCATTCACTTATTTGATGATTTTTCAACATATCAGCACACATATAGTAGAACATCATTGAGTGACACAATGCTTCGGATGTATTCTAAAATTTCTCCGATCAAACACATTGGCATGCCGCCACCTGTCCTCATCTAAGAGGTATTAAACCAGAAAGCAGAAAGCCACAGTAAAAAAATTCGATTTCAAGATTGAACATTAGTGCCTCAGAATACTAATTTACCAGAACCAAAAATCATGTGGAATCAGGCAGGTATTTCTCAATCCAAGCAATGTATTTATCTTCATTCAATTCAAATAACAAAACATACTGATCAAATCCCATCAAACACCCTAGCATCTATCAAGAATTCCAAATGTGTGATGCATACAATAACACAAGGCAACATGGAACTGCGCCATCGTCCAAAGCATCCAGAGATCTAATCATACCTCACCTGTCCAGACAACAATTTGTACTCGGTATTCAAATCATATTTTGTTCCAAAAAACAGCAATTTAAAAAATAAATAAATAAAACAGAATGAAGATTAACAGAATGACTATGAATTGGAAATGAATGAACATGCTAAGAAAGAAATAGTGGAGAAGAATGAGACCTCGATAAACCCTTGCTCCTGCTTCTGCTCCTACTCGGGCTCTTGCTTCTGCTCCTGCTTCTGCTCGGGCTCCTGCTAACACTGCGCTTTCTGGGGCTTTTACTCATTTGTTTCTGTGCAGAACAGAACCAATAATATATATAACACAATCACATTTTTTTAAGGCAGCCATTGACCAACAAAGGATATGAGCCCTTTCAAGCCAAGCAAATTCTAGGCCTCCCCATTCCCCCATCCCCAATCCATTTTCCCAAAACAGAAGAAAGGGATTTCGCAAATAAAACCATTTATAAAAGCACATCCACACAACTTTGAAAACCTGCTAATTTACCAAATGAATTTAGGTATACAACTGTTTTACTTTCTCCAGTTCTCCAATTTTATATCTAAAACCTGCTGAGTAGGCGTAGCACAACCAGTTTGGTCAGGGTGCAATAATAAAGATTAAAAAAAACATGTAAAACGTAGGAATCACTTACAGAAGGCAATGGAGATCTGGATCTTGATCGTGATCTGCAAAAGTTCCATAAACAACCCAAATTTAAAATCCACTCATTCCTTTTTAAGAACTTTCATCCAAGAGCCTTGTGCCTCTCCCATGTCAAGTTTTACCATATTTAAAAGGGATACAGAGGCGGAAAATCTTTAGCAGCTCAACACAAATAAGCAAAATATCAGAATTGATTCATAAATTTCCATCCACAGATAATACCTAATTTGAGGAAAATAACCTTAATTAATAATATAGCATTTCTAAGACACCAGTGGACAGGAAGACCATGCTTCCCTACTGTACCACCAAATATCCAGGATAATCCAGATTGCACGTCATAATAGCTTGGCAATTGTTGAAGCAGAAAATGGGCAATGGAATTGTTTCTACTGCTCAATGATGGTGACTTCCAGATCCCAATAGCACTTAATTCACTGAAATCCAGCTTTAGTATTCCAATCCATGTCTCCTTTGTTCCAAATCTAGCACCATGGACATTGGTGATGCTAAACGCATTAGAACAGAGATACCATCAAGGCTTCTAAAGTTGCCCGTCTGGAAAAAGCATACCTCTACACCCTTACGAGTTGCAAGCAATTGAATCATATCCCATCAAGATCCTAATATCCAATTCCAAGTTTGCAGCACATATCCATTATCTAAAAACAGAAAACGGCAATGTTCATACAGGAAAGAGAAAATGAAGACTGTTTGACACCAGGATTTCTTTCAGAGTTACCCCATCCAATGAGAATAAGTCAAAATTAAAAATTCTACACGCAATTGGAAATAATTTACTCTTCACATCCCATAAAACTGTCCCAGCCCAAGACATTAGTGCTCAAGAATAACTCCGCCAAAATCATATCAAAATCAACCCAGAATCAGATCTCATATGATTTACCCCAACATAAAGATTTGATAGGATTACTCCAACCAATTTTTGTATGCACATGCTTCCCTTTACATGAGCATAAAATTTTCCAAAGGAGAAGGTATATTAAAAATACTTTAGCAACTTTGAGAACAAGTAATTTCAAATCAAATATTTGCCACAGAGTAGAAGAAAAGAAAGATAATTATAAAGGCACGATTTTCATGATTTACAATCCCAATAAACATGCATGATAAAGGATAATAACAAGTAAACCTTGACAAAGAGTGTGGCTTTGATCCAGAGCGTGAGCGAGAAACAGACCTTGATCTGGATCTATCAGGAGAGTGGCGTGAAGATTTGCCTTTCGGAGACTTGCTGCATTGTGTTCAAAATGTTAAAAAACAACCCTAAGGACGTACCAAGCTGGTATTGTTAAATTGAACACCACAATTGACTTGCATGTGCATACTAACCACAACCTATTTAACAAGTAACATGAACTAACCTCCGACTTCTACTTCGACCGCGACCGCGACTGCGGCTGTGGCTCTCACTCCGGCCTCTTGAATAAGATCGGCCACGACTAGGACTTCGAGAGCCATCACGTCTATGATCATATTCCCTCACCTAATAGCCCATAACGTAGTTAGCTAAATGCATCATAAAAATACAGAAAATTCAGATTATTCAGTGAGAAACGTACACGAACATATCCCCGAGAAAATGCATTTCTAAACTCAGAGTCGTCAAGTTTTTTGATCTGGAGATTCAAAGCATACACATTAGTAATCATCAAAAGACATGGACAACTTTCACTATTAATTACTCCATAATCAAAGAAATAAGACTTACAGCATGCTTCATATCATCATAGTTTGTGTAGTCCACGACACCAGTTGTGCCTGCGAAAAACGTTGCATCATCAAGGCATCTTTCCGAAAGTGAAAATAATTCATTCACAAAGCAAAAAACCAAATAATGACATGGCAATTAGTGGCTTCCAAAATATCAAAGTTCCATGACTTTCACATAATCAAACCAAGATAAACCAAACAAAAGTTTTTTTCCACTTGGGGGGGTCAGCCATTATTATTAAAGGCACGCATTCAATGGAGGTGCCTTCGACACTCCTCCCACCTAGTAGCTATGTTGTCAAAGGCGGTAGGCAGGCAAGTCATTTTGGTAGTTCGACCCGCCCAGGCGCTACCCAAGCACCGCCTTTGACCAATCAAAGGGCAGATTGACTAGTCAAACATGCACAAATTAATCTAATATATAAAGAACCTAAGCGCCGCCTATAACCGCCTAAGCGACCGTTTGAAAAATTAGGCGGATGTTTGAAAAATCCGTGCAAACACAACCTTAACAGAAAAGCATGGTAAGCGAGGCAATACAATGGAGGCACGCGGCATGCAAAGAGCACGCTACAACTGCCTCAGAATTTTGGTTTATTAAAAATAGAACTAAAAAGGGAAATATAATGAGTGGGAGAATAAAGCTGACATTGACTGTAAGCAAACTTGGAAAAAAAATATATACATTTTTTGCGTTGATATTTGGTGAAAATTTTTCTTTCCTAACATGGGAAATGTGATGGCTTATCATCAACTTTTCTCATTGATTTGAAATCTCTTTATCGTGAATAGTGATTGTATTGCTATAATAAGTGCTTTAAAGATAAAGTTAAAACTACTTTTTATATAATTAAATCAATAATAATACTTCAAATAGATTATCAATGCTTTCAATACTTCAAATTTATAGAATTAGGCCACTTCGATTTTTTTTTGAAAGTTGCAATTAGTTTATGCACGTGAAAGACTAAATTGAGAAGCAAAGAAAGAATAATAGAATATGCTTCTTATATAATTAAATTGAGAAATTAAAAGTTTATATGAATTATTTCAATTGAGAAATTAATATATACATTAAAAAAAAAAGATGCACCTCAATTCACACAGGCGTGCGCCTCACCTAGTGCCTAGGCCTAAGGAGTACCTTTGCACCTCTGTGCGCCTTGCGTCTTAAACTACTATGGGGTCAGCTTCACGGATGTGTTTTTTTCGAAATCATTGGTTCATTAAGCTCAATAAAATCTAAATCATTTTTTATTGTTTCTGTTCATGTCAACTTAGGTCTCCTCGACCTTGCTTGACATATGGCAATACCATTAGTCCTCCTTTTCTAATAGGGAAACTTAGAGGTTTTCTGTGTACATGTCTGAACCGCCTATGCTCAGATGTTCCAACTCCACCTAGTGCTTAACGTAAGTTGCAATATTTTTTCATAATCGGTCCCAGGCCCATACAAAAGAGGATGGTTGTATTAGGTCTCAGCAACCAACACAAAGCTAGTTGAATACTTATGGATGCTAAAAATTCACATAACAGTACTAAGTAATTAAAAATAACAATAGTAAATTCATTTTCACATGATTGCTAAGACTAACAGAACATTATAGCTCTATCTAAGCCATAAATCATAGGGGCGAGATACAGGGTGATAAACCACAAAAAAAAATAAAAATTAAAAGTCTAACAACACTGCAGATACAAAGAAGTTTATTACGACTCTGACTACATTGATAATTAAGAAAATTTTACAATTCTGAAAACACTATGTAGGGAAAATTATTACAAGCAAAGAATGTTCCAAAGTAACCTACCACTGCCATCACTGAAAACTTGTGAGAAACAAACATCTCCTGCTCGACGCATATGATCCTGCATAATATTGCATGATTTCAAGATTCATTAATACATACCAAACACATACCAACATGCAAAGGGGTATGATAATAAAATGAGGAGAAAGAAAAAAGGAAAAACTGCATCTGCAATACAAACAATTACCATCCATAAGATGAATGATAATAGAAGACAAAAAGCTCACCTTCAGGTCTTGCCATGAAGCAGAAGATGGTAATCCAGTGACTAACACTACATGTTGGAAAATTTCAGACTTTTCAGTCATATAGTATGCATCACATTATAAATAAAGCATAAAACAAGTACATGAAATAGGTACACACCACGGTAATCAGAGCGCTTGGATACTCCATGACCACGGCCACTGTTGTAACTACTACGACGATCAGATGTTGAACGGCCCCGCCCGCCATGCGCAAGTTCCACCTGAGAGATGTACATCAGCAACATCTACTTAACACATGCAACATTTATTAACATTAAAGATTAGATACCCGTAACCGATGGCCATCAAAATCATAGCCATCACGACCACGAATCGCATCCTCAGCATCACGAGCCTCTTCAAACTACGACAAAGAATTGATTGTTTATGATGAATAACTGCTTGAACTGATTGATTATAATGAATAGCTGCTTTTCTTCTAACAATATAAAAGAAAAGAGGAAAAGAGAAAAGGTTTGCATCTTTAAGGTCACCTCAACAAATGCATAACCAGGAGGCCTTGGTGGGATCTTCAGGTCAATGTGGGCTATGGGTCCATACTGTGATCGAAAAGGGAAAGAAAATAATGAGATGTATGCAATGAAACAAAACACAAAGTGGCTTCTATAGTTCTATTATCCTACTAAAAATCTAAAACCCTACATTACCCAAGATGAAATGCCATCAGCAAAAGTTCAAACTCCCACTAAGTCAATCACTTAACAGTAGATAAACTTTGTGCCACCACACAGAGCTTGTATTGTATACTTGCAAGTTCATAGGAAACACATTTCCATAATAAAAAGATTATGTTATACATACAGTCATACATGGTAACAAAAACATTAAAATTCATCCAACAACTCCACTCAAAAAAAAAAAAAAAAAACAAGCATAACCTAGAGTAAGAAATAAATACACTGAATGATGTTCTTAGATTTCTTGTTCAATAAAATTGAAACTATGAAAAACGAAGCATCACCTTGTAAAACAGATCTTCCACTTCTCTCTCACGAATATCACCAGGAAGATTTCCAACATAAAGAGTTCTGCTTGCACGGCTGCTCATTTTCTTCTGAGACAACCATAACAATTTAATATCACGCCTCAAAAGTCCACCATCCGTGAATTAATAAATTATGCAATATAAAAAATAAAATAAAATACTTAAAAGAAAACCAACCGTGGATAAATTTGTGTTCATTGAAATATTAGATGAGAGCTTACCTGTGATGATGATGAAACGATGGTCGCGCTCAGAGACGCAGAGCTTCGAAGATTAGGGTTTTGAAATTGGGTGAGGGAGGATGGATGGATACTTATATCAGCAGAAGTGATTGTGTGTTACGCAATGTACGATATAAAGCCCTACGCTCGTCACCATATAGAAATCCAGTGGCGTACAGTTTTTAGCACTTTATAGATATAACATGGACCGTCCGTTTTCCCGTGGACCTCATGCGTAGGCCCCATAGTCAGGAACAGCTCAGATTCAGCCGAACCTCATGGTAATAAGTGGCGGGTGGCAAAACGAATCAACGAATCGAATTTTTATCAAATTCTAAACGAATCGAATTAAAATGTGATGGATTCGTATTCGTTTGTTTATTAAACGAATTATAATATCATGATTCTTATTCGATTCGTTTATTAAACGAATCGAATATGAATATTCGTTTAGTCATGTTATTATTCAATAACATAATTTATCATAATTCATTTACATCAATTCTTCAAAAATATATACATATGAAATATGTAATTCATATATGTACTAAAAATACCTCACCAAATATCGACAATATTATTTTTTCTATGGTAATTAGCGATAATTTCTCAAATCTTAATTGAAAATAACAATAAATAGTAAAAGAAAATAATAAAATGAATCATAAACGAATTAATGAGCTTCAATTCATATTCGATTCGTTTAAGAAACGAAACGAATCGAATCGAATCGATCCATTTATTAAACGAATCTATTTTTTCAAACTCGTATTCACTTTAAAGCGAATCGAATCGAACGAATAAACGAATCATAACCCAAATTGCCACCCTTAGCCACCAGGCTCAAGGTCAAGTTTTGCAGAGATTCCTATAGAGACTTATGTTTAGGTTAGAATTTTTTCGATTATTAAAATAGATATCTCTGATATAGGGATTAGTTCGTCTCTTCGTAGATATATATTTCTAGGTATACTATTATTGTATATATTTAGTGTCACAATAAATTTCGGATTGTATATCCATAGAATTGTAATGTAATAAAAATGGTAATAAGTCATTTATTTATATTCCTCACTAGTAGAAGTCTTTTTTTAAAACAAAAAATCGTTGGAAACCCCACTGTCAAACCACCCCTTTCAGGCTTAAGCGGAGCAGGTAAAAACTTCATTTGTCACGGACTCTTATAATAAGTGCACCCTGAATTCGAACTCATGACTTTAATATGAGATCATGAACTCTACACCATCAAGTCACGCCTCTTGGGGACTCGTGGGTAGAAGTCGCATATGCCTGCAGTTGTATTAACAAAACAAACCGTTACCAATAATATTTGCAACAAAAATTTTAAAGCAGTAATAGTGTAAATCATATTTACTATAAACTAACAATCCAAATAATTGTTTTTTATTAGCAGCCAACAAAATTAGTACTTCTTTTGTATCTATCCATTTGTAATCAATGAAAAATAATATGTTTATTCAAATATCTTATAACCAGCTTAAAAAAAGTTATAAGGTCAATAGATTGCTTGCACATATGAAAAGTAAGCCTCTCATTAGCCTGTTGGGTTTTGAGGTTAATGCGTGACCATTTATATGATAGTATATTAAAATTTTATCCTAAAATCAATTAAAATCATGGTAAAACAAACACATACGCATACATGTAGATATATATTAATCAAATTAATATAATAAATATATCAAGATATAAATAACCATATATTCATCATATAACAATATTAGGGTTTAAGAAAACATCACTCTAAACTTCATCCTTTGTGAATTTTTTTTTTTTTTGTAAAAGGTAAAAGTATATTTCAAATAAAAATAATTACAGAAGATACGAGGGGCATTCCCCAAGATTTACAAAAATCTGAAGGCAACATGGCCATTCTTTATGGTGTTTTGTAACACCCCGGTAATCATAACGACTATTATGTTATGGGACGCATGATACATGATATAAATTATGTTCGAACACGTATACACTCATGAAATGACTTCTTGGACTTTCAACAAATTTCTCGTAATTCCGATACGGAATTCATTCTAAGATTAAATTTGGACAGTCCATGGTATTTGGGCCGTAATCTTTTCATACGATCTTCGATTTTTTATGAACTTTATATCTTCGGAAAGTTAGGATCGAGATTTACAACTTCCGCGTTGAATATTTTTCCAAATTTGAACCAGAATTAGGTAAACAATGCAGCTTAAAAGTTCGAATGAATAGTATCTACGGACCTATCTAGAAAATTCTACATTTCTCTCCAAAATTCTGATTTTTCTTCAAAACTAAAACATTACCAAATTGTCAATTTAGCCCCTAGTATAAATATGATCACTATTCAAGCACCCCTAACAATTTGGAGAAAGAGAGAAACGTGAGAGGGGAGGAAAGAAAGAAAGAAGAAGAAAGAGGGGGAAAGCCTTTTTCATTTACTAAAAATTGAGAAAGAAACAAGTACAAACCAACCAACTGTTGGGGTTTTGGGTGAAAGGCGTGGCGGAAGCGTTGTTCGGGCGAAATCGTAATTTTAAAACTTTTTCAAATTACCGATTGAATTATTCAATATCCAATATGAATAATTCATTCATATTTCACTTAAACACATTTATTCGATATCAAATAACGACATAAATAAGGTAGAAACTTCGCGAAATTTTTACGAAAATGTTTTTCCACAAAATGACGCAAAACGCGTTTTTAACCGAACCGACCACCCAATATTTATGGGGACTACCCAGGTCAGCCCCAATAGTGTTAGGGCAGTTCATGGACTGCCGGAACAGTGACAAATTCACTGTTTGGACAGCCGTCACCCGGTTGGCTCAAAAGTCACCCGGTAATGCCGTTTTTGGCCTTTTTTACTTATTTCAACTCCGAAACCATTTTCGGCAATTGTTCCAACACCGAAAACACATCCAATACATTTATATGACATCAAATTCATCAATATAAATACTGATTTTTCTAGATCTGATCCATAACACAAAATTGCTAATGTTCATGCTTTAAATCCAATTTTTCAAGATTAATCAAATTAATCAAAACACCAATCAAAGTCACCACACATAAACCACCCAAGAATAATTCTAGGCATTACAAGAGTTGTCATCATCAAATGATCAATTTGAACAATAATTATACTAATATCATCCAAATCACTTCACACATGCATCAACACTTCCAATTCCATCCACCAAAACCAAAAGCCCCAATTTTTAGAAACAAAAGAACCCTATAACCATTTTAACAATTCAAGAAAACAAGAAACAAATTTCCAAGCTCAAGAAGATTAAAAATTACATTTTAATCTCCAATTTCCTAAGCCTTTTTCTTGAATTTTCCTTTATTTTCTTCATGATTTGAACAAGCAAACCTTATGGCTTTTTCTCTCTCAAGTTTCGGCTATGGTGGTTGAATAATGAAGAAAATAAAATTTTCTAGATTAAAAGGGGAAGTGACCGACTCTTGAAGGGCAAAATGGTCAATTTGTAATTTGTAATTTCATTAAATTAAAATAAGAATAAGATAAGTTTTAGTTTGACAAATCAAATTTGCACAGTTAAGCTTAATAAAGTCATGCCATTTGTACAAATAATAATTAGCCATATTTCATAACATTTATGAAATATAGATATTATTTAATCATTTAAATATTTAACATTCAAATATTTAAATAATTAATTAATATAATTATTATTATATATGTATTTTTATTTACATTAAATAACAAATACATATATTAATGGCATGTGTCAAAATCTCATTTGACAAATAATTAATATGTATCAAATCAAATTTTGTATCAAATACAAATACATATTAATTACGATCGACCAAAAATGCCCTTATGCATGTATTATCGTTTAACCGATTAAACGATTCGAATTGACTCATTTAATCCGATGAAATATTATGAATAATCTGTATTATTCATAACGCGTTGCCTAAGTACTCAACGAGTACACTTCATATTGTGGGACTCTATAAGTTTAGGTTTATCCGTCACGAAATCCAATTTCGTGTCCATAATTCACCCACTCATTAATTATGACGACCATAGATAATCTCGCTAAACTATGCAAGTCGAGGTCATTGCATATGTATAGTCCATCTGTCACAGGCTATCCATATTATACCTGGGATATAGATAAGAACGTCAAATTCGTTCGGTATAATACAATCGACTTTCAATTTACGATCTCTAAATAACACTCGAAATTGATTTCTGAAGTTATACCACGGCCATGGATTTAGTAGATCGCAAACACGTGCAATATGCCTATGTCTTGTACACAAGACTGACAGATCCTCTCTTGATACGCACATGATATCATGAGCATCAGTCCACACCCAACGAACAGGCGGAGGTCTGATCATGAATAGATCAGTGATGTGACTGTCATCAAAGTGTGGAGGATAACTCATATATCCATAGTGGTATCTCAAGTCGAATGACCATTATGCTCTCTCAACTCGAGAAGATTCTTATTGACGTTGGTGTACCATCTATTAGGAAATCTTCAGTGAGTCGTTCAGTGTTTATTAAATAAACACCTACATGTCTATAAGAGTCTCCCGAGACTCATGGTTCATTGGGATAAACCATCGGACCAAGTCACGATATACGACATGTACTGATCTTAGTGGATTTTACTAACCGACCCGTGTTAGTAAATCTTAACCAGGAACTTTATTTAAGGATATACATCTTATAGTGCGCTTCCCAATGTCAATTACAAACTACGTTTTAACTGCGCACTACATTATAAATCCTAGAGTCTTTGTCTAATATACATGTATCACTAAAGCAGATTTAGTTTCAATCTAATCGTAATTAGATATCGTAATTAGATCGAATATATGTATAAAAGACAAGAGGTGCTACCATTAAATAAGTAATATTATAAAGAAATTGCTCGTATTTATGAATTGGACATAAATACGATCTGGATTGGCACTCCGAGCACCAACCCATCAAGATGGAATCAAATCATATAAGATTCGATTTCTCCCACTGACCAATTCCATCAAGATGGAATCGTGGAAGTTTAATATTGAGTACGAATCACATTCATTAAATAACCTTAGAACTAATTGCCTTAAATTCATGTGTTTGATCATATCAAACATCTTTGAACAATTTAAAGATTCACAATGAATTTTGAAGATATAGTTTCCAACACTACAAATAGAATATCTTTGAACCATTCAAAATATTCTATTTGTGTTTCATCAAAAATATATTGAAAGTTCTCGAATGATTCAAGACGTTCAACATGTTCTCTATTAGAAACACGTAACGAAGTCATGACAAATCATTAACTGAGTTACGAAGTGAAGAAAACTATCTAAGGCAATTTCTAATTCATTAAACTACATGCATCCAATGTATTAGTCTAATAAACCTTGTGGTCCAATGACGATCATTGGTCAAATGAGATTTAATCACATCCCGAATATAATATTCATCAAATGGATAAAGATATATTGTGTGATCTCGTATCAGACCATCCTTTACCATACGGAATAAGCATATAATGCTTATGTGATAAAATCTCATAAAGCATTGTTCTAAGTTATTTAGTTAACCGAACATCTTCTTAATGTTTATCTTTATATCAATGACGCTACTAGTCGTATTAAAATATGTAATAACTGTTTATATAGAACAAGTAACTATCCAATAGTCACAAGTTCTGATATCAAATATCAAAACAGTTATTAAATATTATTTTAAATAACTAGACGGAAGATCTAGTATCCAACACCTATAGTTGTCGTATTGTGAGAATCAATATTCTCTATACATAACTATACACATCTCATTTCTTAAGCTTTATAATTTGCGTTCAATTATTCATAACAATTGCAAATGATTGATTAGCAAACTGTGTCAGACAAGTGACTTCTAAAAGTCACTAAGAGCCCAGAAACGTCATTATAAGATAAACAAATACTAATGGGGTTTTCCTAATGTCAGTCAAGAATCTCGAGACATGAACTAATTCAAGTCAATTCTTACTGCATAAGAAACTATCCTCTCTAGACAATTATATCCTAAACAAATATCTATTTAGATTACTAATCATGACTTAGTAACTAAGTCACTAACCATCTTGATTATTTTAAGAAAATCAGAACAACAGTTCCTGATTGTTTGAACTAATCTAACAATATCTAAGTCTACTGCCATTCTAGAACATATTCTAGAAATACGCAACCATAAGTAAAGTCAGAAAACATATTCAAGTAAAATAGTATGCAGTGGATTAAAAGTGTAATTCTATAAACAATATAGAATAAAGGAAAACAAAAGTAGCAAATTCCATAAAATTACACACTGCTTTAGTTGTGGATTTTCAACCCAGCAGTGTCTCTCATTACTTTACGTAATATCGTTGTAGGCACTGTATTTTTGCATGTGAGTCCCTATGATGAGTCTCATTTGGAGACACTACCTTTTAAGTCGAGGAAGTCGCGAGAAACGGTCGTCGGAAGGGAATCAGTATTTCGTTAGATTTTTATTCACTTGTTTAGCTCCAGGCTCACTCGTTGGAATGTTTAAAGCACATTTAGCCTAAAAACACCGCAAACCATTTAACCTTGGCCCAAACCCACTCACTAAGCCAACACAACACCTAACACACCAAGCCCACCACCAAAGCCAACCCACACGCCCACCACCTTGGCCCACACACCCAAGGCCCATAAAATACAACCAAATTAATTAAATCATATACCAAATTAAATAAAATATTAATTTAATCATATACCAAATTAAATAAAACATTAAATAAAATCATGCCTAATTGAAATCAATCAACAAATTATATTCCTAATTAAAAATATTGTATTCATAACTTAACAAATATCATGCCTAAACAATACAAATTAAATATACTAACTTCCTAATCTAGCCAAGACATGTCTCCAACCAAATAATTGATTTTCCTTGTGTGACACTAATTGGTCTCCTTCCTATTCAAATCCATGCAAACCCCAGCTTGTCACTATAAAAATAACACAACTTCAACCCTTGCTCCTAGCTCATTCACGGCCACAAACCAGAACAAAAGAAAATAAACCCTAATCACAAAGCCCTAACCTCATCCTCTCACCCACTGCACAGCCAGCCCTCTCATTCTTCAAACAAACAAAAATTATAAACAAGCGACAACCCCACGCCAACTGCCCACAAAGTCAAACAGCCCTTCAACGCCCTTCAACGCCATAAAGAACCTCACGTCACCAGCCAAACCGACCAAGATCACGCCCACTGGCCCTCACCCACACGTCTTTTCCCTTCATTCAGTCACACACTCCACGTGAACCAGCAACAAACATTGCCACCTCCCTCACGTAAGCCCTCACAAGCCTTTGATCCACTCACAAACTGCACAGATCAGCCACATTGCCCACTCACAAATCAGCCTTTCACGTTAGCCACACCATCGCCTAAATTAAACGCCCCACACTGCCGATCAAATCAAGATAAACCGAGCCACAAGCAGTCCTCAAACACTCAAAACTGTCCCCATAATCTCACATAAAAACTGCCAAAAACCGACCCACAAGCAGTCCCCAAACTACTCAAAACAGTCCCCATAATCTCATATAAAAACTGCCCAAAACAGTCCAGAACATACCCCCGAAACAGCAGCCTCAGGCCCTTTAGAAACCGCCAAAACAGTCTTATAATACACCAAAACAGTGACCAGAAAATACAGCATAAACAACAGCAAAATGGAGTGAAAATAGTGGCCAAAACAGCGAAACAACGAAGGAAGACGTAGATCAGTGAACCAGAAAAGTTGCGGAGTGATAGCCCTTCTGACGGACTTGTAACGCGCCTCCGAAAGTCGACATAAAAGGTTAGACCTGATGGTACTTTTCACATTCATTATTATTCGTATTTTTACTGTTTATTGAATTTCATTTGCATGATTATTGCGGAATGATGCATGTTGTGGCCCTTGAATAGATAGCAAATGCATGTATTGTGAAATGATGTATGTTGTGGCCCTTGAATAAAATGAAGAATGTGTCGCCTCTCGTGGTATATAGGATGGAAACCCGGACATAAATTTCATAGCCGATTCCGAATGGACGGTAGTATGATCTGTACTCGGGATACAACTCCACGTACCACTTGAGTAAATGGCGCATATTTTATTTTATGTTGTTTTGATTTGAATATTATTCACTACTTGATTTTCGCATGTTATTTGTTTATGTAATGATGAGATAAAGCGCATGGGCTTAGTAAGTGGGATTAAAGGTCCTCTAAGTCAATGGGTTAAAAGCCTTTACCACGATGCTTTGCCGCGCCGGATAATGTATATTCGATTGGATGTGAGATATGTTCAATCAGATACACGAAGTCTGATATCATTGTCTTTAATTTTCGGGTCGGAACCGGACCGAAAATTCGGGTTTGGAACCGGAACCGATTGTAACCGGTCCGGTTCCAGTTCCAAATACATGAAATCGATTTTTAACCAGTCCGATTTCGGTTCCGGTTGTGACCATAGAACCGGAACCGGAACCGAATTTAGAATCGGATTCGATACCCGTATTGATACCCGAATATTAAACCGAATTCGATACCCGATTAGATAAAACGACATCATTTTTTTTGTAGGATAAATTAACTCAAGAAGCAGCAACCCTAAAGGCTAAAAAGTAAAAACCATTTACAATTGCATCGCCGCCAGTCTGCCATTGATTGGTGCTTACACACGCGTATAACGCAAGCGCACGTATCGTTCAAGTAGTATAAAAGTATCGATCCCACGAGGACTTAATACCTAAGCTATTAATTTTATGAGATCAAATGATTACTAGTATCTAACAGGTTGTTTGATTGATTTGAAATGGTGACGATTCTAAATTTAAAAACAAGTAAATAAAATTGTTCGAAAGTAGGTTTTAAGAAAATTCAATATTAAAAACTATCTAGGGTTGTGAATCTTTCCAATATTATTTAAAGATGAAGTGGTTATCTTATAGCTGGGTAATATATTGATTTATTAACCTGGAACACTAAATTATGTGAAAGCCTCTGTCGATGGTCAGACACAAATACCCAGTTTAACCCAATTGAACCATATGTCTATGTCAACCAAATTATCTGGATTCATTAAGTTTAAGTTCCAATTATGGCTACCCCCGCCCGACAGGTATATGTCTATCCTACAAGGAAATCTATTAAAGGGTTATATATCCTCAAGGAAGATCGTGGGCTATTGAGTCTAAGGTCTCAAACTTAAAATCCCTATGTCTAGTTCATTTTAAGTTTACCTAATCAATTTTATTAGTGGCCAGTTAATAAAAAGCATTAAGATTAAGACTCAATAAATAAATCTTTATATTATCCAAACTATAATCTAACCCTTATAAACCGGTGATATTGAAATTCATCACAACCCTAGATAACTAACTTAGTTATGACACATGGCTAGGGCTAGTAAAAACTTAAAAGTAAAAGCCATAAAGTAAAAATGCGAAATAGTAAATGAGGTAAAATAAATACTGAAAAGTAAATTACAATAAAATAAAATGATAAGGTAAAAGGAATTACTTTTACTATTTACTATTTTAGATATCTCCCATAAAATAATATATAAACTTGTGATAATATTACCAACCAGCCATATAGACGGTAACCTGATTAATTCAAATTAAGTCCGACCAGCCATAAAGGCGGTATGATTTGTCCATGAACCTGCCATATAGGCGGTAAGAAAATTTAATTACCAACCAGCCATATAGGCGGTATCCTTGATTAGTCAGGTTTAAACCAATTTAAATTTAATAGCCAACCGACCAATATGGCGATATCCTTATTAAGTCAAATTTTAAATAGTAAATATATTATATTTAAGGGAGATTAATCTAAATAGTAACAGTAAAAGAATTACCTTTCACCTTAGCAAGGAGAAGTTACCTCATCATGGTTGAATAGTAAAACTAAAACAGTAAAAACAAGATAAATTACTATTACTATTACAAAAAGTAATTACTATTACAGAATGTAATTAAAAATTAATTACAAAACTTAAATTAAAATAAACTAGAGAGAGAAACTCCCTATTTACATCAAAGAAATGAGAGAGAATGGTGCCAATAATACTGAAATCTCGAGCTCAATTTATAGACTTCGGTAGGCCACTGGCGTCACGACACCAAAGGCTTTGGCGTCACGACACCAAAGGCTTTGGCGTCGCGACGCTGGAACAGTTCACTTGGTCCACGCGTTTTGACTTTGACTGTTGACGCGGATTTCGTCGGCCCAATAAGAATTCGACACGTGGCACGTGGTAAGATTCGGTTCAATGAAAGGATGACACGTGGCAGAATATGATTTACCGATGATTCAGTCCAATGAGAAGACGACATGTGTCACGCGGAGTGTCGGCACCATAGGCTTGTGACACGTGTCCCGACGCATGTTAGCGGATCCTCTATGATGGTGACACGTGGCACGGTGCACGTTAGCAAAGTCAAACTTCTCAAATTCTGACCCGTTGACCCGGCGCACGTTAGCAGCTCTGGTGCATGTTAGGCGTCGGGACGCCAAGGGTTTGGGCGTCGCGACGCTCCCAAATTACCATTTTGCCTTTTTTGCCAATTTTCATTGTTTTGCTCCAAATCACCT
The DNA here is from genome assembly GCA_019454045.1 of Zanthoxylum bungeanum. Classification (NCBI taxonomy): domain Eukaryota; kingdom Viridiplantae; phylum Streptophyta; class Magnoliopsida; order Sapindales; family Rutaceae; genus Zanthoxylum; species Zanthoxylum bungeanum. Next base: position 11,264 of record SKCR01039654.1, on the reverse strand, counting down.
CTAGAATGTCCTGAAACTTTATTTATCTACAAAATAACACAAAACACATCAAAATATTCACAAAACTCAAGAAACTATACAAAATATTAGGTTAAATGAGTGAGAAATAGTGATAGATTTATCACTCATCAGCCATCACACATTTCTTAGGTTGAATCTTCTCAGTTCTCCTCACTTCTCAATTCTCCTCAGTCCTCACTTCTCATTTCTTCGAATTTGATTCTCAATACTGCTTGTCGCTTCTTGCTTCGCGGCCACACTAAGGTATACTTTTTGGTATTTCGAGTGTAATTTATATGAAAAAATCTGAACTTGGATGGGTTTGATGAGTAAAATTCCCTCTTTGAAATTCTGAAATTCGTTAGAATATCCGTATTGTAGCTAAACTCTATAAAATTTACCATATTCTCAATTTTTTTTTTTGAATTTGTTGTTTCACCACTTCTCTTTTGAGTCGATAACATTTTTTTATTCCATTAATTGAAGATATAGGCATGCATGTTTGTCGTTTGAACATGTTTCTTGTTTTAGTTTTTTTTTCTTTATCTCTTGTTTTGGACTTTTGGTTAAGTTCTTGATCTCTGTAGCTTCAAGTATGACTTGTTTCAGTTTTTTGAATTTGGCATGGACTATGATAAGATGAATTTCATTACCTGTTTCTTTGCTGAATTTTGTCATTTGTTATGGGAATCTATGAAATAATATTTCAGGTATGAATATATAGTTTGGATTGTGAATTAGTCTTTCACTTGATGTTTGAAATTTATTTCATCAAAATGAATAAGAAAGGATTAGCATTCAGTTTTGTTCTCTGTAGCTTGAAGTATGATAATGACTTGTTTCAGTTTTTTCAATAATTGGAGCTGTTTTATTTCATGATTGGGATTGTTTTTTTATTCTCCACTAATAAATTACAAACTGTGATGCAATTCGAAGATTCAATTTTTTTTTAGTTCAACAATCACATTGATTCAGTTTTGTTCTCTATAGCTTGAATTATGACTTGTTTCAGTTTTTTCAATAATTGGAGCTGCTTGATTTCATGATTTGTATTGTTTTTTATTCTCCACTAATAAATTATAAACTGGGATGCAATTCAAATTTCGAAGATTCAAAATTTTTTTTAGTTCAACAATCACATTGATTCAATTAATTTCACAAAAAAAAAGCACAAACATTAGTCAACTGAAACTGGTTTCATGTTCTCAGCTTGCATGAACAGTCTGAAATTCAAAACAAATAACTAAAACTTACAAAAACATTCAATTTAAGTAATCATAAGGAAAGTTTAGGCAGTTTTATGAAATTTGAGTAATTATATCCATAGGCCTGCTACATCCTGGAAAATGATCTTCCTGTTGTAATTTTTTTCGCAGCTATAAAAAATGGATATTAATGATGGCAGTCACGCTACTTCAAAGTTATCTCGAGTTCGCAGAAATGCTTCGATATGTGGGATCATTTTGAGCGTTTGCCTAATCCAAAAATTGGGACATGTGAAAAGACAAAATGCAATTATTGCGGAAAAATTTTATCATACAAAGTGACATCATATACTTCTTCAATGAAAAAACATATTAAAAGATGCTCTAGTTATCCTCACAATATGGATAAGAAGCAAAAAACAACTTTCAAGCAAGACGTGTGGTAACAATGAACCTAATACTCTTACAACATGGAAATTTGATCAAGAGTACTGTAGGATTATGTTTGATAGGTGTATTATAAAAGATGAGTTGCCTTTTATTATAGTAAAGCGTGATGGTTTTAGAGAGTTTGTGCATGCTTTACAACCTCGGTTTAAATTTGTTTCTCGCTTTACTATTGCTAGAGATTGCATGAAAGTGTATGTTAGTGAGAAGACTAGCTTGCGAGAATGCTTAAAATCCTTAAATACAAGAATAGCTTTGACGAAAGATATTTGGACTTCTGTACAAACTCTAGGTTATTTGTGTCTCACATCTCATTTTATTGATAATGATTGGAAGTTGCACAAAAGAATTTTGAGTTTTGTTGAAATACTTAGTCATAAAGGGAAAGATATAGGGAAAATGGTAGAAACATGTATTCAAGAATGGGGTATTGATGACAAAGTGTATACGGTACAGTAGACAATGCTAGTTCTAATGATGTCGCAATTACGTATTTGAAGGGTAGACTTCCAAACTTAGTTATGGGTGGAGACTTTCTCCATATGAGATGTGCTGCTCATATTTTGAACTTGATTATTAAGGATGGCCTTGTTGAAATTAAACAATCTATTAGTCGAATTCATAGTGCAGTTAGATATGTGCGGAGTTCTCCGGCTAGAGCCCATCAATTTAAAGTGTGTGTTGAGAGAGAGAATATCTAGTAGTTGTAAAATTTGTCTTGATGTTTCAACTAGGTGGAACTCCATTTACTTAATGCTAGAGGCAACTCTTGTATTTCAAAAAGAATTTGATAGGATGGATGATGAAGATGTTTCCTATAGGACGGAACTTGAGAGTGATGATGGTGTTCCCACTTGGGAAGATTGGCAAAATGCCAAGGTTTTGGCAAGATTTTTTAAAAAATTCTATGTTGTCACTAAAAAATTATCAAGATCTTTGTATGTCACATCTAATGCTTATGTTCATGATATTGTTGCCATCCTTACTTGCATGAATGAATGGGCAAACGAATCAGATCCTTTTGTTAAAAGTATGTGTCGTAAAATGAAAGAAAAGTTTGATAAGTACTATGGAAATGTTAATAAGATTATGGTTTTAATAGCTGCCGTGTTGGATCCTAGATATAAGATATATTTGGCTAAGTTTTTTTATAAGAGACTTTTTGGTAATGATAATACAAAAGTTGCGGAAAAATGTGAAAACTTGAAGAGTATTTTGCAACGTTTATTTGAGTTTTATAATAAAGGTAGTAACAACAGAAGTTATGAAACAAGTACAAGTCGTTTATCTCAAACCTCAAGTATGATGGAAGAGTCTGGTTGTGATGGTGGTAATAACGATGACATATATATTTAAGATGAATTGATGAGGTTTATAAGAGATGAACAAGATGTGGAGCCTAAATTTGAGTTAAAAAAATACTTTGAAGAAGCTTGTGAAGATGGTGGGAAAGATCTTGATATCTTAGGTTGGTGGAAGAGTAATTGATTCAAGTACAAGATTCTTTGTCAAATAGCAAGAGATGTGTTGGCGATTCCCGTTTCCACTGTGGCTTCGGAGTCGGCTTTTAGTACATCTGGTCGTGTTCTTGATCCATTTCGCAGTTGTTTAACTCCAAAAGTTGTTCAATCATTGATATGTACTCAAGATTGGTTAATGAGTGTGCCAACACCAATAAATATTGAGGAACTAATGGAAGATGTAGAAAATATGATGGAGGTAAGGCATTATGTTTTATGTTTATGTACTTTTAATTATATTCATACACTAACTAAGGTAATATTTAATATTTATAACAAAAGCGAGTGGGCTAACGATTGAAGATGATAATGATATTGTTGATAGTGAATTCAATGCTGATACGGATGATGAAATTTTATGAGTGAGTCATTTCGTTACTGCTGTGATTTCTCATTTCTGTATTTCTGTTTCTGTTGTTTGGTCTTTTTTTTCTGATTTATTTTAATATTTTGTTGTTTCTACTGTCTGCAGTTTCATCTCATGGAAGATGTTTTTGGCTTTTTGATGCTGTTTTCTGTTGCTGTTCTGCTGGCTTACTATTCTGTGTTCTGCTGTTCACATGGCCTACTGTTCTGCTGTTCTCATGGCCTACTGTTCTGCTGCTGTTTTGCAATCTGTTAATCTGTTTATGATTTTTATGCTTTATCCATGTATCTAGATACAAAAAATATTGATATCCATGTATCTCAAACATTCTGTTTATGCTTTATCCATGTACTTTTAATTATATTCTGTTTTTGAAGTAATGAAGTTGCAGACTTGCAGTTACATGATTTATTGATTTTTATGCATTATGTTTTCTACTTTTCTTGTATATTGGCAGTTTCAATTGTGATTGTTATGGCAAAAATATATCGAGGGAACATTCTGTTTATACTTTATCCATGTTCTTTTAATATCTTTTTTTTTGCAGTTTCAATTTTTAAAGTTTGACAAAGTTATATAAATAGGGTAATTCGGAACCGGACCGGAACCGAATTGGAATCGAATAATAGGGTACCCTATTTAATTGGGTAGGTTCCGATTCCACTTAGTTAGGAACCGATTTTTTCCGGGTAGGTTCTGGTTCCATGCGGAACCAGAACCGAAACCGGTTTTGCTCACCCCTAGCCTTTTTCTTGATTTTTCGTTCATTTTCTTCATGATTTGAACAAGCAAACCTTAGGGCTTTTTCTCTCTCAAGTTTCGGCTATGGTGATTGAATAATGAAGAAAACAAAATTTTCTAGATTAAAAGGGGAAGTGACTGACTCTTGAAGGGCAAAATGAACAATTTTTAATTTTTAATTTCATTAAATTAAAATAAGGATAAGTTAAGCTTTAGTTTGACAAATCAAATTTGCACACTTAAGCTTAATAAAGTCATGCCATTTGTATAAATAATAATTATCCGTATTTCATAACATTTATGAAATATAGATATTATTTAATCATTTAAATATTTAACATTTAAATATCTAAATAATTAATTAATATAATTATTATCATATATGTATTTTTATTTACATTAAATAACAAATACATATATTAATGACATGTGTCAAAATCTCATTTGACAAATAATTAATATGTATCAAATCAAATTTTGTATCAAATACAAATACATATTAATTACGATCAACCAAAAATGCCTTTATGCATGTGTTATAGTTTAACCGATTAAACGATTCGAATTAACTCATTTAATCAGATGAAGTATTATGAATAATCTGTATTATTCATAACGCGTTGCCTAAGTGCTCAACGAGTACACTTCATATTATGAGACTCTCTAAGTTTAGGTTTATCCATCACGAAATCCAATTTCTTGTCCATAATTCACCCACTCATGAATTATGACGACCATAGATAATCTCGTTAAACTATGCAAGTCGAGATCATTACATACGTATAATCCATCCATCACAGGCTATCCATATTTTACCTGGAATATAGATAAGAATGTCAAATCCGTTCGGTATAATATAGTCGACTTTCAATTTACGATATCTAAATAACACTCGGAACTGATTTTCGAAGTTATACCATGGCTATGGATTTACTATATTGCAATCACGAAATCCAATTTCGTGTCCATAATTCACACACTCATGAATTATGACGATCACAGATAATCTCGCTAAACTATGCAAGTCGAGGTCATTGCATACGTATAATCCATCTGTCACAGGTTATCCATATTATACCTGGGATATAGATAAGAATATCAAATCCGTTCGGTATAATATAGTCGATTTTCAATTTACGATCTCTAAATAACACTCGGAACTGATTTCTGAAGTTATACCACAGCCATGGATTTACTATATCGCAAACACGTGCAGGATGCCTATGCCCTATACACAGGACTGACGGATCCTCTCTTGATATGCACATGATGTCATGAGCATCAGTCCACACCCAATGAACTGTCGGAGGTCTGATCATGAATAGATCAGTGACATGACTGCCATCAAAGTGTGGAGGATAACTCATATATTTATAGTGGTATCTCAAGTCGAATGACCATTATGCTCGCTCAACTCGAGAAAATTCCTATTGACGTTGGTGCACCATCTATTAGGAAATCTTCAATGAGTCGTTCAGTGTTTATCAAACAAACACCTACATGTCTATACGAGTCTCCCGAGACTCATGGTTCATTAGGATAAACCATCGGACCAAGTCATGATATACATCATGTACTGGTCTTAGCAGATTTTACTAACCGACTCGTGTCAGTAAATCTTGACCACAAACTTTATTTAAGGATATATATCTTATAATGCGCTTCCCATTATCAATTACAAACTACGTTGTAACTGCGCACTACATTGTAAATCCTAGGATTTTTGTCTAATATACACGTATCACTAAACCAGATTTAGTTTCAATCTAATCGTAATTAGATCGAATATGCGTATAAAAGACAAGAGGTGCTATCATTAAATAAGTAATATTATGGAAAATGAAATTGCTCGGATTTATGAATCAGGCATAAATACGATCCGGATTGGCTCTTCGAGCATTAACCCTAACACCAACAACAAACTAGAAGGAATAGTATCAAGCCTAGAAGACTTGAGTGATGAAGGAAATCAAATGAGATAAGATAAGGAAACCTTGACTCAAATTTAAATGTTAATGTATTGATGATGTGATGATTAAGAGGTATTGTTAGATTGTGATTGATGTTGTTTATGTGGTTATGGTGTTAAAAAAATAAGTATTATAGAAAACCTCAAATTAAGAAAATCCTAAACATTGGATTAGATTGGAGTCTATAGAATTGAATATTGGGACTTAATGATATTAGAATAAATGGATTGGGTTTGGGATGGATAATTAGGAATGAGATTATATTAAGTTGAGTTAGAATTATGATGATGATAATGTTGGTTTATAATTGGACAATGTCATTGAGGAGTTTATATCAGGCTTTGAAATTGGCCTAGCATCGCGACGCGTAAGAATCGGAGGCTCACTACCTCGGACCTAATTGTGGAGCGTCGTGACGCTCGGTATTTGACTTCGTGATACGTGACAAACAGAAGCTCTGCCTCGGGTTTGATCAGGTGGCATCGTGACGCGAAACAGAGCATGCTCTTTGTCTGGTTTTGTTTACATGGGCGTCGCGATGCGCCAGACCCTGTGTCGCGACGCGAGGCATAAGCAACTCCATTCCATTTCACATTCAACTTTAAATATTAAGGGCCACCCTAAGGGTTTCGTATCAACACATATACATGCCTTGTGACAAGTCGCAAATATAATACGTCATGTGATATTTATAGACGTACTGAATTGAGAAACATAATTTAATTCAAAAACAGGATTCACACCTTATATTCTAATTGAGTTCTCGATATAGAACATCGCATGATCCATAATATTATTCGACGAAGCAAAGGAATACTAGCCAGATCCTAAAATCTATGAATATACACTCTCTTTTTAAGTTGACTTTTCATTTATATTATTTTAAGTAAAGACTTATTTTTACGCATATAGGGCGTTAGCCGATTTTATTATAGTTATTTCATGAAAGAGAATGTTTTAAGAAATATGATTTTAAAAGCATGATTTTATGATTTTTGGAGGCATGGGGGAAAACCACATCAGGTTGTAACTTAGGGAATTGACGGATAACATGTGCACATATAGAGCATGACTAGGGGACGGCGATACGTAACGCCCTTAGATCCTAGATTCAGGACTAAGAGGACGGCGATACGTAACGCACTTAGACCCTAGTTTCAGGGTTAGGTAGTAGCATGGATCAGCACCTCTTACTCTAGTTCTGTGGCTTAGGGGACGACAATACGTAACACCCCAAGACCACTAGTTTAGGCTTATGAGGGGACGACAATACGTAATGCCCTCATGCGACAAATTTTCAACAGATTTTCAGAAATAATATTTTCAGAGTGAGGGTTTTATGAAAGAGTTTTCACAAGAAACGGTTTTATAAGGAATTCCGAATTTTATAGAAAGAAAGGTTTATAAAAAATTTCACAGATAGAGATTTGATTTTCAGAAAAGACAACTTTCTTGAAAAGTTTTAGCTTTACAACAATAGATTTCTTAAGTATTTTTAGTTTTTTCGTTTTAAACCGTCCACTCACTAGATCGTTCAAACGATCTAATCATCCCTACTCTCAGTTTCTTATTTTGCAGGTTACTCAGAGGACGAGCTCGAGAGGATAGATACTGTGGCAGTGTAACAACCGGTAATCTTGACTACTGTTATATTGCGGGAAGAGTGTTACATAATATAAATTATGTAACACATGTATATACTCATGAAATGACTCTGGGGATAATCGGTAAATTTTTTGAAATTCCGATACAAGACGATACGATGTTCCACTCCATATAGCCCATGGTATTTGGGCCATAACTTTCTCATGAACTCCAATTTTTATGAATTTTATATCTTCAGAAAGCTATTCATCCACCCCTCCTCAAGCCAAAAGAAATGTGAGATGCTCCCTCTCATTTAGAAAAACAAGTCATTTTCTTTCTTCAATTTTTCATCATTTTTTAGTAATAAGTGATGGTGCCAAGGTTCCTTTCATGCAAAGTAAGCTCTCTATTTTATTTTCCTCCTCTAATTTCAGTTTTGAGCTTGATATATAGGAGCCCCAAATTCTCCTTTGAACCCTAAGATTTGGAAATTTCTTAATTAGCTTGATTGAGTCACTAGCATGCATGATTGTGTATTTCTTGATATTATAATAATGGAATTATGCATTTCATGTGAATGGGTGGCCGGATGTGTCATTATTTTAGAGGATGAGTTATGGTTGCTTTGATGGAAGTTGATGATGTAGTGTGATATGAATGATGTGTGTTGAGAGAAGAATTTGAATTAGTGTTGAAACTTTTAAGGCTTTAGTATCCATGCTTTGATTTAATAGTACATAAGAGGTTGGGGATTGAGGTTGGCCCTTGTATATGAATATTGAAGTTTAAATATTTGCCTATGTAAATGTGTTAGTGTGATAGTGGGGATTACATTGAGCATTGTTTTTGGGAAAGTTGGAGATATGCCCTGATTTTGGGCTAGCATCGCGACACTAGACTCCTAGCGTCACGATGCATAGTAGACAGAAACACTTTGCCTCGATTCTGGTTGAGTGGGCATCGCGACGCAGAGAAAGCAGAGGCTCTGCCTCAGGTCTAAACCAGTGGGCATCGCGACGCGCAACGTCTGACGTCCCGACGCGAGACCAATTTCCAGAATCAGATTTAACCATTCCAATTGCAACCTAAGATGTTAGAGGCCACCCTTAGAGTTTCATATCATCTTATATACTAGTAATTTATCATGTCGCAAACATAGGATATCATATAGCGACGATACGTAATGCCCAAATGTCAAGGATTTTCACTCCTGACTTTAGTTAGACGTATGGGGGGATGACAATACGTAACGCCCCCATGCGTCAAGTTTTTTAGAGACAGAATTTCAGTGATAGTTTTCAGAGACATATTTACAGAAAGAAAAAGATTTTCAGAAAATAGACTTTTAGAAAGAAATTTTTAGAGATAAGTTTTCTAGAGACATGATTTTCGAAATGGACTAGAGTGATGAAAGAATTTTCTAGCAACATCAGTTTTACATAAATGATTCATAGTTTTCTTTTACAAACTGAAAAGACTTTTCAGAAGAATCAGTATCCTTAAAGAGATTTTTGACTTCAAAACTATAAGATTTAATTAAGTATTTTAGTTTCAAATTTAACCATCCACTCACTTAGATCGTTCAAAAGATCTAACCCCCACACTCCCATTTTTTTTGGAGGATTACCCGGAGGACAAGCTCGGGAGGATGGATACTGATGGCAGTCACTAGGGTGTTCGGTCCACCAGGTCAAGTCAGAGATAGAGTTCAGTCAAGTCAAGTGAAGTCCAGTTTCAGATAAGAGTATAATAAAGTTGTGTGCAAGTACTCATATATAGAGTTGTTGAGATTGTTAGGGTTGGTGCTCGGAGCTCCAATCCAGATCGTATTTATATTTGATTCATGAATAAGAATAATTTATTTTTCCATAATATTACTTACTTAATGGTAGCACCTCTAGTTTTTATATACGTAGTCGATCTAATTACGATTAGATTGAAACTAAATCTGATTTAGTGATATGTATATATTAGACAAAGACCCCAGGATTTACAACGTAGTGCACAGTTACAACGTAGTTTGTAATTGACATTGGGAAGCGTCACTATATATTGTATATTCTCAAATAAAGTTCCTGGTCAAGATTTACTGACACGGGTCGGTTAGTAAAATCCACTGAGACCAGTACATATCGTATATCGAGACTTGGTCTGATGATTTATCCTAATGAACCATAAGTATTGGGAGACTCGTATATACGTGTAGGTGTTTATTTGATAAACACCAAACGACTCATCGAAGATTTCCTAATAGATGGTACACAAACGTCAATATGGATATTCTCGAGTCGAGTAGCATAATGGTCATTCGACTTGAGATACCACTGTGAATATATGAGACATCCTCCACACTTTGATGGTAGTCACGTCATCGATCTATTTAGATCAGACCTCCGCCTGCTCATTGGGTGTGGACTCATATTAATGATATCCTGTGAGTATTAGATAGAATCTGTCAGTCATGTGTACAGGGCATAAGTATCATGTACGTATATGCGATCTAGAAAATCCATGGTTGTGGTATACTTCGGAAGCGAGTTTCGAGTGTTATTTAGAGATCGTAAATTTGAAAGTCGACTATATTATACCTTAGGGATTTGACATTCCTATATATATCACCGGTATAATATTGATAGCCTGTGACAGAGGGATTATATGTATGCAGTGACCCCGACTTGCATAGTTTAGCGAGATTATCTGTGGTTGTCATAATTTATGAGTGGGTGAATTATGGACACGAAATTTGATTTCGTGATGGATAAACCTAAACTTAGAGAGTCTCACTGTATGAAGTGTACTCGTTGAACACTTGAGTAACTCGTTATGAATAATACAGATTATTCATAATACTTTATCGAATTAAATAAGTTAATTCGAATCGTTTAACGGTTAAACAAAAAATACTTGCATATGAGCATTTCAATCCATTAATAATTAATGTGTATTCGTATTTGATATAAAATTTAATTTGATACATATTAATTATTTATCAAATGAGATTTTGACACATGTCACTTGCATATGTATTTTGTTATTTAGTGTAAATAAAAATACACATATATTAATAATTATATTAATTAATTATTTAGATATTTAAATATTAAATATTTAAATAATTAAATAATATCAATATTACTTAATTGTTATGTAATATGTTTAATTATTATTGGTAACAAGTGGCATATTCATTTAAGTTTGAAGTTATCAAATTGAATTTGATAACTTAAAAGCTTATTAGATATTTTTTTCCAAATTGACAAAAATGCCCCTCCCCCCTAAATTTCGGCCATGTGCATATTAAAAGGGAAAAATTATTCTATCTTTCATTAAGCTTGTCTTGGTCAAGTTTCCACCATCTTTAGAGAGCTTCCAAAATTGTTTTTGAGAAAAACTTGAGAGAAAGTGAATAAATTGTAACATCTGGTGA
>SKCR01039653.1:0-74789 GCA_019454045.1 Zanthoxylum bungeanum | reverse complement strand
GTGTGGAGGATAACTCATATATCCACAGTGGTATCTCAAGTCAAAGAATCACTATGCTACTCACCGGAGAAGATTCCTATTGACATTGTGTACCATCTATTAGGAAATCTTCGGTGAGTCGTTCAGTGTTTATCAAATAAATACCTACACGTCTATACGAGTCTCCCGAGACTCATAGTTCATTGGGATTAACCATCAGACCAAGTCCGATATATGACATGTACTGGTCTCAACAGATTTTACTAACCGACCCATGTCAATAAATCTTAACCAGGAACTTAATTTAAGGTATACAACTTATAGTGACATCTTCCCAATGTCAATTACAAACTAGTTGTAACTACGCACTATTTTGTAAATCCTGGGGTATTGTCTAATAATATACATATCACTAAATCAGATTTAGTTTCAATCTAATCAATCTAATCGAAATTAGATCGAATACGTATATAAAAGACAAGAGGTGCTACCATTTTAAAATAGTAATATTATGGAAAAATGTATTGCTCGTATTCATGAATCAGCCTAAATACGATCCGGATTGGTGCTTAGAGCACCAACTCTAACAATTTCTCCCACTTGCTCTGTGCCAATCCATGGATCATATACACATCCCAAGTGTGTCACATACTCATGCCCTCAAGAACTCACCTAGCATTCAAGTGGTAGGTAGCAACAGTAAGCCCACTATGATAGATCGAGTTTTTTCAACAACACAATCATTTTCCTTAGCAAGCATCATTCATATTTTTGTAGAAACAAAGTTCTACATCGATATGACTCAAAGCTATATCAACATTTGCTTCAGCTACTAAGTTACTAATGTTTTACGGATCAAATCCAATAATACTATGTAGACAACGCAAACACAATACTAATATAAAAACTTCTAATTTACGAGGTCAGTATGCAACTTCATAGTTACAATTAATTTACTCATACAGAGAACAACCGTTGACAACTCTCACTGCATCTCTTCTGACTCTTTATGACGTAGACGTCTAATGTCTAAACTAGACTCAAAAACTAATCTGACCCTAATGGTTGCGTACTTTATTTCCATAATTAAAAATCCTTCTTAATATCTCAAAGATGATAAAGAACATATTTCAAGATGTTAGACATTATGTCCCATAGCGTCACTGTTTGTAAATGATATTGTATTATTGTACAAAATTAACTATGTGATAATGAAATTGCCTTTTGCCGTTTTGTAATTTTATTTACTTTGATATATAAATGGCAAAAGTCCATATGATTAGTACTGGATTGAGATGATATGAGACAGTATCAATCCATAAAGGTTTAATCATTAAATATCCCTAGCCGTAGTATTATCGAGACTGGACATCGATAATGCGGAATAGGCTAGTATTGCGCTTGTGCACGTTGTGAGGGCACAACGGCATAGTTCTCATATATTTAAGTATTGGATACTTATGCAAGTGCGATAGGAGGTTGTGTTTTACCGATGGTACGGAAAACAGCTTCGCTCTGGATAGACCCCGCGGAATCCCATTGGTAGTATGTCTATGTGTCTATGGGAGGCCGCATCAGGGTAGGTGTATATGGTCTTAACCTGAGACTTACATCGCTAGTACTTGCGACAATCGGTAAACTTTGGTTTTGGTGGTTGGGGACCTTAACCGGTTCTGTGTACACCTCTTCTGGGTTTATCGAGAAGCGTAGTGTACTGGATGTGATGTCAAGATGGAAGTATCGCTTCAGACATATGGAGGTGATGATCATGCAGGGCACAGAACTAGTACTCTATAAAAGGTTGCAACCGTCGGGACAATATGACCAGGTCAGGATTGTCCGATTTAAAGAGACTAGTTGCTTGATGTCCGATATATGTTTCGTACGGGGCAGACACATCTCCAGCCCTAGGCCTAGCATGTGATCATCCGATACTGGATCGATGTACGCAATACTACGGTATACTACGCTTGATACAGATCTTATATTCCTATAAGAATATTTCTGGAGAATTGGGTAGGCATGGCGCTTTGCTAGAAGCCAACCTTGTCTTGTAAATCGGTAAAGACGTAGTACGAGGTACGTACGTGTTCGGATTATCCGACGACCGTATTTACTGCCAAAATATCCGGAGATCTCTTGGGTCGCTTCCTGAAGATTCACCTATGATATTTGATTCGGACTTAATTAATCTTGGATTAATTGCGGAGAAACTTTATCTTGGATAAAGTGCCTATTTAGAGAGAGAACGATTAATTTGGAATTAATCGATAAAATTATTATATTCGATATAATAATCGAAATTCGATTTCGACGCGAAATTAAAATTAGATTTTAATTCGGGCATACGAGTTAATTTAGAATTAATTCGTTAGCGACGTAAATAATAATTTCGCCAGGCGCGATTATTTATTTAAATTCGTTTAATTAACGTCGCGACGTAAGCTCGGTATTTCGGAAATATCGAACCCGAACGCGTGTGATGGACGTGGGCCCACTTTCATTGGGAAACGTGTGGGGCCCACATGACACTTGTCATTATATGCATTATTAATTGATAAGGCATTGCATGGTGATAGTGTGCATTACACTCTAATGCATTGCATGGAGTTTGAGTGTTTGACACTCTAAGCCATTGCATGGTTTGTGTCATAGATTTATTATTAATTTAATAAAATATGGCATAAATATAAATTGATTTTTGGTAAAACAAAATCAATTACAAAAACTCTTTCTCTCTCAATTTCTTCACATTGCCGTGAACTCCATGGAAGGACAAAGGAAGATTTGATCTTCTATTCTCCATTTTTGCTAGCACAAGCAAGGGATCAAAAGAGGTGATAGGGAAACCATCAAAGAGCTTGGAATACAAAAGCTTGGAGCTTCAAGTCTTCTTCCTCCTCTTGGCCGAATCTTCCAACACTTGGAGCTTCCACCATTTGATCATCTTCTTCATCACAAGCTTTGTAAGTATGATTCCGCCATGCTTCAAGTCTTATATATATATTATTTATAGTATTTCACATGCTTAATCTTTGTTTGGGACATATTATAGAAACCAACAATGGTATCATTGAGCTAGGTTTAAGCATGAAATACTTTAGGTTAAAATTTGGGTAAAATTGATTGAAGCATGTTCTTGTGAAATTTGATGAATGAGTATGCTTATATGTATGTTAAATGACATTATATGAAATCAATTTTATGAAAAATGCATTGGATGATTTTTCCCCAAAAATTTGACCTTGGCCGAATGGGTGTGAGAAATTGATTGAAGCATGTGTCTTGTGAAATTTGATGAATGAGTATGCTATATGTATGTTAAATGACATTATATGAAATCAATTTTATGAAAAATGCATGGATGATTTTTCCCCAAAAATTTGACCTTGACCGAATGGGTGTGAAAAATTGATTGAAGCATGTTCTTGTGAAATTTGATGAATGAGTATGCTTATATGTATGTTAAATGCATTATATGAAATCAATTTTATGAAAAATGCATTGGATGATTTTTCCCCAAAAATTTGACCTTGGCCGAATGGGTGTGAGAAATTGATTGAAGCATGTTCTTGTGAATTTGATGAATGAGTATGCTTATATGTATGTTAAATGACATTATATGAATCAATTTTATGAAAAATGCATTGGATGATTTTTCCCCAAAAATTTGACCTTGGCCGAATGGTATGTTACATTTGATGATTGGAATTTTTTGTGTTTAAGATCATTGGATGACTTAGAACGTATACGGGACGTAGATTAGTAATTCAATCGGATTGAAAAACAATCGACACAAAATACTTACCTTGGCCGAATATACAAGGACATGAAAGGAGTTGTTTTTTTTAAAATTAATGTTGGACATTTATTTTACAAAATACATGATTAATAAATTAAATGGGTATTTTTGAAATATTTGGTTTAATGTATTAATCTTGGTATTACACTTTAATTAATTGGACTTTAATGTTTGGAATATTAAAATTTAATTAATGGGCTTAATTGGTGCATGGGCTTTTAATATTGTATTTGGGCATAATGGGCTTGGTTGGACCAAGTAGATTTGGGCCAAAAGGATTGGATCCAATTTGGGCCTAAATCACTCCATTAAGTCAAATATAATATAATGGGCTTTAATAATTTAATTGGGCCTTATGGGCTTAAAATTGTTTTATGGCATTTAAGGGTGATTCCTTATTTGGGCTTGGTAATTGGGTTTGACCCACATTGACCAAAGCCCAAGCCTTAATAAATCAATTCTAAGCCCATTTGACTTGAATTAAATTCAACATTGGATGTTAGTT
This sequence comes from Zanthoxylum bungeanum, assembly GCA_019454045.1. Lineage (NCBI taxonomy): Eukaryota > Viridiplantae > Streptophyta > Magnoliopsida > Sapindales > Rutaceae > Zanthoxylum > Zanthoxylum bungeanum. Next base: position 70,503 of record SKCR01039653.1, on the reverse strand, counting down.
GGGCTTTGAGACCCAATAGGATTAGATTTAGAATCTAAGTCTTTAAAGCAAATTAAAAGTGTAAACATTTAATTTGGAATTAAATAAATGAATTAGTATTGAATACGAATTAAATAAGATTTAATAAGTAGTTCGATATAATTCGCGAATTCGTACCTTATGTACTTATTCTCAATCGAGTTGGACTCGCACAAAATCAAACCGTTGTTTGAACATTGGATGATCACTTTAACAAAGACTAATTAATTGGATTAGATTGGTTGTAAAAGCATGTCTTGTTTGAATATATATGTATGTGATGAATGAATAGTGTATATCGGATGGATATTAGAAGGGAAAGGGTAATTTTAGAAATTATTGTAAATTTGGAATTTATAAATTGGACCTGCGTGTCCAGCCTTATCTCTTTATCTCTTTGTATTCTCTTCTCACCTAATTCCCCTCAATGTAAATGAGGTTTCTTTTATTGTATTATGTAATTGGGTAATAGTAGAATAGTGCTAGCGGGGAGGGGAGGAAAGGGAGTGATTTGTTCTAGGAACAAGTTGTTTATATATCCATCCGCATATCACTATTAATTTACTTTACGCGCTTTATGATGTTTTAGAAGCATGCTTAAGGGTGTATGATGATGAGACCTAACAAAGATAAATAAATTGGTTGCCAATTACGCGAAAATCCCTCAATTTATATTAAGCGAATATCCTTCCATTGAATGGTTCTTGTTCAAGATCCGAAGTTGGCATTGGTTTGTTTTTGACCAAAGTCAAGACCTTTGTCAATCAAGGATGTACTTGAATCATGAGAGTTTTGTTGCATATCGGTGTCTTGTCCAAATCGTGATTTTTATTGGCCAAAGTCAAGATCACTTTTTGTCCAACGACATTGATTACGAAACTTTCCTCGTCAATGGGTCCCGCTTAACTGGAATCACTAGGTTTGTTTTTTGGCCAAAGCCAAGGCCTAGATGATTCGGAGGATAGGGTTAGGAAAATGTAATGGTTACATTGGCATTATACATATGTTTCGGACTTGGATGTCCACCTAACCGGATCTAGGAATTGGATGAGATCCAATTGATCATGGAGATCTACCTAAGTTAAATAGCATACAATTTTTATTGGCCAAAGTCAAGGTTGTGTGTTATTTAACGGGATCCTAGCCCACTAGGAAATTCGATTTCCCGAGTTCTCTACAGAGGGTTAGAAACTTGAAGAAAATAGTGGGAGGCTATTATTGAATTTGCAATCTCGTTCAGATAATTAGCCTTACTCGTCTTTCAAAATTATTTCGTCAATATTTTATTGATTAGTTGGACTAATATATTGTTATTTTACTTGTAACAGTTTGACTGTACCCATAACATCGTTGACTTATAGTTGGACTATAGTTGTCAAGATGACTGGCAAAGGTAATATCCGCGACATAATCATGGGCGATAATGTCTTCAAAGGGACAAACTTTGCCGACTGGGAAATGAACCTCAAGATAGTGCTTGGGGCTGAGAGGGTACTGTATACTATTCAGAGGCCTCCCGCCTAAACCCACTGAGCCACTGGAGCTAGAGTTATGGAAGACTCATAGTGACGATTGTGACCAAGCTCAGTCAGTTATGCTAGCTGCAATGACCCAGCATTTCAGACGCCAAAACAGGGACTTGGATCCCTATAACATGATGGCAAGATTGCGTGATCTTCACCGCACTAACAAGCGGATGAAGAGGTACGAGCTAGTAAGGAAACTCTTCCGCTCCCGGATGACAGATGGCGCATCAGTTGAGGCCCACGGGACTCAAATGATCGCTGACATAGATGAGTTAGCCAATATGGGCATTGTCTTGGAGGCAGAGCTGACGATTGATATGATATTACAATCGCTGCCCGATACTTGGAAACAAATCATCGTCAACTATAAGTTGATGGATACTGACGACACTCTTGGAGAGTTGTTGTCCGTGCTGAAGGAGTCCGAAAGGGAACTCCTAAAGGGGAGCAAGCGCGAGGCGCATTATGCATCGACCTCTCATGCGCCAAAGGCTAGGCCCATGGCAATTGGAGGTGCGAGGAAGAGGAAGTTCAAAAGAAGGGCAAAGGCAAGTTGACAGTGGCTTCTAGGAAGCCAAAGGACAAATCTCGCGACATCTGCCTTAACTGCGGCAAAAGGGGTCACTGGAAACGTGACTGCCAAATAAACATTGTGCAGAAGGAGGATAGCAAGGGTGGCAAGGCTACCGCCTCTGGTATGTTTGTTATTGAGATAAATATGAATACTTCTAGTTTTAAAAATTGGATTTTTGATTCTGGTTGTGGTGCTCATATTTGTACTGATGTGCAGGATCTGCATGATAGCAGGATGCTGGCGACAGGGGAGATGGATCTACGGGTCGGAAACGGAACACCAGTTGCTGTTTTGGCCGTAGGGACTTTTGTTTTAGAACTGCCCTCAGGGCATGTACTTAAACTTTTAAACTGTTATTTTGTACCTAGTTTAACTAGGAATATTATATCTGTATCCTTGTTAACCCAGCAGGGTTACACTTTTGTATTTAGAAACACTGGGTGTTATTTATATAAAATGATGCAGAAATTTGCATAGCTGTTGCAAATAACGGTCTTTATATTTTGAATATAAATGAATCTCCTAAAATGACAAACAAAAGGCTCAAAAGGAGTAATCTAAAAGATGAAGCTTATATGTGGCATTGTCGTCTAGGACACATTAACAAGACTCGCATATCCACACTTTCGAAGAGTGGGTACTTGGACGAATTTGATCTCAATTCATATGACGTCTGCGAATCTTGTCTTTTAGGCAAAATGCCTAAATCACCTTTTAGCGGTAAAGGTGAACGTACCACAGAACTGTTAGCTCTCGTTCATACTGACGTATGCGGGCCCATGTCTAGCCAGGCTAGAGGTGGATTTCACTACTTCGTAACCTTTACAGATGATGCATCTCGTTACGGTTATGTGTATCTTATGAGACACAAGTCGGAAACTTTTGAGAAATTCAAAGAGTTTCGACACGAAGTGAGAGAAACAAACAGGGAAGAGTATTAAGACATTACGGTCAGACCGTGGTGGCGAATACTTGAGTTATGAGTTTCAAGATTACTTGAAAGAATATGGTATTCTTTCACAGTGGACTCCTCCTGGAACACCGCAATTAAATGGTGTGTCCGAACGGAGAAACCGCACCTTGTTGGACATGGTAAGGTCAATGATGAGTCGCACTGAGCTACCATTATCCTTCTGGGGATACGCATTAAACAGTGCTATACTTATTTTGAATAAAGTACCGTCGAAGTCTGTTGAACAGACTCCATATGAGATATGGACAGGAAGGAAACCAAGTTTCTCTTTCCTGAAGATTTGGGGATGCTGGGCACATGTTAAACGTTTGGAAAGTACCAAACTTGAACCCAAAACTGATAAATGCCTTTTTGTAGGATATCCTAGGGAAACCAAAGGATATTACTTCTATCACCCACAAGAGAACAAAGTATTTGTTGCTCTACAAGCATTTTTCCTTGAGAAGGATTTTATAAATGCAAGTGGTAAGTGGGAGGAAAGTAGAACTCGATGAAGATCGTAGTGATACTGTTCCTGGCAATGAATCAACGACGGAACAAGAACAGACCGTCCAGGATGAGTCTGTACCACAAACTTCACATACACAAGGACCGCGTAGGTCGGAGAGAGTCAGAACAGTACCTGAGAGGTATGGGTTCCTGATCTCACCTCATGTAGATATTAATCTGATTGAGGATAATGAGCCGGCTACGTATGAGGAAGCGATACGAAATATCGATTCCGCTTTATGGCAAGAAGCCATGAAGTCCGAGATGGATTCCATGTACGCCAACCAAGTTTGGACACTGGTTGATGCACCAGAAGGCGTAAAGCCTATTGGATGCAGATGGATCTTCAAGAAGAAGACCGACATGGATGGCAACGTACAAACGTACAAAGCTAGGCTTGTAGCGAAGGGGTATCGTCAACAATACGGTATTGATTATGACGAGACCTTCTCACCCGTTGCCATGATTAAATCCATTCGGATAATGCTTGCAATAGCTGCATATTTCGACTTCGAGATATGGCAGATGGACGTTAAAACCGCTTTCCTTAACGGAAACCTTTTGGAGGATGTTTATATGCAACAGCCTGACGGTTTTATCGTGCCAAGACTTGCAAACAAGGTTTGTAAGTTAAATCGATCCATTTATGGATTGAAGCAAGCATCACGGTCATGGAATCAACGTTTTGATGAGATCATAAAAGAATATGATTTCATGCAAAACGCAGATGACCCTTGTGTATACAAGAAGGTTAGTGGGAGAGCACTTACTTTTATCGTCCTTTATGTCGACGACGTATTGCTGATAGGCAATGACATTCCCATGCTAACGTCGGTGAAAGCTTGGCTTTCATTAAAATTCTCCATGAAAGATCTGGGAGAAGCAGCCTTTATTCTTGGAATAAAGATCTACCGGGATAGATCTAGAAAGCTGCTTGGACTCTCCCAGAGTACATACATTGATAAAGTGTTGAAGCGATTCAACATGGAACAATCCAAGAGGGGATTGGTTCCAATGATACGTGGTACCTCTCTGTCTAAGGACATGTGTCCTAAGACTCAGGAAGAGAGAGACAACATGAGTCGGATACCGTTCGCCTCGGCAGTCGGATCGATCATGTATGCCATGATATGTACACGACCTGATGTCTCATATGCTTTGAGCATGTGTAGTCGCTATCAGGCCGATCCAGGTGAAGGTCACTGGATAGCAGTTAAGAATATCCTTAAATATCTTAAACGAACTAAGGATGCTTTCTTAATTTATGGAGGTGGAGAACTTGCGGTATCTGGGTATACCGATGCAAGTTTCCAAACCGACAAGGATGACTACAGGTCACAATCCGGGTACATTTTTTGTTTGAATAACAGAGAGAGCAGTGAGCTGGAAATCTTCCAAGCAAGATACTGTTGCCGATTCAACAACAGAAGCGGAGTACATCGCTGCATCTGAAGCAGCAAAGGAGGCAGTTTGGATCCGAAAGTTCCTAATCGGATTAGGAGTAGTTCCGTTAGCAGCAGAGCCCGTTCCATTGTATTGTGACAATAACGGGGCCATAGCACAGGCTAAGGAACCAAGGTCTCATCAACGGTCCAAGCATGTTCTTCGACGTTACCATCTGTTCGGGGAGATATACATCGTGGCGATGTAAAAGTCGAGAAGGTCACATCAGATGATAACATTGCAGACCCGCTGACGAAGGCTGTCATTCAGCAAGTTTTTGAACGACACATACATAGTTCGGGTATTAGATGCTTGAGTGACTGGCTATAGGCCAAGTGGGAGATTGTTAGACATTATGTCCCATAGCGTCACTGTTTGTAAATGATATTGTATTATTGTACAAAATTAACTATGTGATAATGAAATTGCCTTTTGCCGTTTTGTAATTTTATTTACTTTGATATATAAATGGCAAAAGTCCATATGATTAGTACTGGATTGAGATGATATGAGACAGTATCAATCCATAAAGGTTTAATCATTAAATATCCCTAGCCGTAGTATTATCGAGACTGGACATCGATAATGCGGAATAGGCTAGTATTGCGCTTGTGCACGTTGTGAGGGCACAACGGCATAGTTCTCATATATTTAAGTATTGGATACTTATGCAAGTGCGATAGGAGGTTGTGTTTTACCGATGGTACGGAAAACAGCTTCGCTCTGGATAGACCCCGCGGAATCCCATTGGTAGTATGTCTATGTGTCTATGGGAGGCCGCATCAGGGTAGGTGTATATGGTCTTAACCTGAGACTTACATCGCTAGTACTTGCGACAATCGGTAAACTTTGGTTTTGGTGGTTGGGGACCTTAACCGGTTCTGTGTACACCTCTTCTGGGTTTATCGAGAAGCGTAGTGTACTGGATGTGATGTCAAGATGGAAGTATCGCTTCAGACATATGGAGGTGATGATCATGCAGGGCACAGAACTAGTACTCTATAAAAGGTTGCAACCGTCGGGACAATATGACCAGGTCAGGATTGTCCGATTTAAAGAGACTAGTTGCTTGATGTCCGATATATGTTTCGTACGGGGCAGACACATCTCCAGCCCTAGGCCTAGCATGTGATCATCCGATACTGGATCGATGTACGCAATACTACGGTATACTACGCTTGATACAGATCTTATATTCCTATAAGAATATTTCTGGAGAATTGGGTAGGCATGGCGCTTTGCTAGAAGCCAACCTTGTCTTGTGAATCGGTAAAGACGTAGTACGAGGTACGTACGTGTTCGGATTATCCGACGACCGTATTTACTGCCAAAATATCCGGAGATCTCTTGGGTCGCTTCCTGAAGATTCACCTATGATATTTGATTCGGACTTAATTAATCTTGGATTAATTGCGGAGAAACTTTATCTTGGATAAAGTGCCTAATTTAGAGAGAGAGAACGATTAATTTGGAATTAATCGATAAATTATTGTATTCGATATAATAATCGAAATTCGATTTCGACGCGAAATTAAAATTAGATTTTAATTCGGGCATACGAGTTAATTTAGAATTAATTCGTTAGCGACGTAAATAATAATTTCGCCAGGCGCGATTATTTATTTAAATTCGGTTTAATTAACGTCGCGACGTAAGCTCGGTATTTCGGAAATATCGAACCCGAACGCGTGAGTGGACGTGGGCCCACTTTCATTGGGAAACGTGTGGGGCCCACATGACACTTGTCATTATATGCATTATTTAATTGATAAGGCATTGCATGGTGATAGTGTGCATTACACTCTAATGCATTGCATGGAGTTTGAGTGTTTGACACTCTAAGCCATTGCATGGTTTGTGTCATAGATTTATTATTAATTTAATAAAATTATGGCATAAATATAAATTGATTTTTGGTAAAACAAAATCAATTACACAAAACTCTTTCTCTCTCAAATTTCTTCACATTGCCGTGAACTCCATGGAAGGACAAAGGAAGATTTGATCTTCTATTCTCCATTTTTGCTAGCACAAGCAAGGGATCAAAAGAGGTGATAGGGAAACCATCAAAGAGCTTGGAATACAAAAGCTTGGAGCTTCAAGTCTTCTTCCTCCTCTTGGCCGAATCTTCCAACACTTGGAGCTTCCACCATTTGATCATCTTCTTCATCACATAGCTTTGTAAGTATGATTCCGCCATGCTTCAAGTCTTATATATATATTCATTTATAGTATTTCACATGCTTAATCTTTGTTTGGGACATATTATAGAAACCAACACAAGACACATCTTATGGTCTGGATAATATCAAAATAACTCGTAACAATACGATTGTAAATGATATCCCTAATCGCCACTCAATATAGTATTTCATTATGCCATCATCCATATGATGCCTAAGATTGATTAGACATTCTAGTCAACATCTCCTTCCGAAAAAGGAATAATCATTACAAAAAGATGAATATTATACATCAACCACACACTAACTGTCAAACAGTTATACTAACTATCATACAAAAGTCTGTTGCGTCCTTTATTAGATCATATCCTATGTACTATTAATAGGAGTATTCTCACAAGTCTCTTAGTTTTATATCTTATACAAAACTTTATATCAAATTAATAGAGACCACTCTCACTGCATTCAGGAGAAAATATGACTGAGGTAAACCTTTTACCTAATAAACATCTCATTATTACTTTAATAATGATAATGTCATTATGATGTAAAATACTAGAAAAAAATTTTTACACTCCCATTATCCCTTTAATCTCATATGTATTCTCTATACTTTGATCAAATCAGACAATCTGATTGATATCAAAATTAGAAAACACAAATTTTCAAGATCTTCATTTTGAGGATACAGAATTTCATCCTCAATTTTTGTTGGCACAAACAGCTCTACTTCTTCATCCTCGTCAGAGTCCGAATAATAAAAATCAAATCGAGACTTTACTGGTTCTGGTTCCTGAACTGATACCTCAGATTCCTGATACTGCTCAGCCTCCTCCTCTGCTAAAGTGTCATCATGAAATGCTTGGTACTCGAAGGCTTCATCAGTGTCATATGCTCCGTGAGATATGTAATTCATGTTTTATGTTAATTGTCTGATTTGATCTGTCATTCTCTGTATGGATTCCGTTTGACTCTGAAATTGTGCATCAATTTGAGCTTCATGTTCCTTGAACCACTCTTTGAACATGTAAATCAACTGATATTCCTCTGATGGTTCTGGTTCTTGATGAAGAACGTATGTGGATGGTGGATAAGATGGAAAATATGGTTATGTGAAATTTGTTGGTTCTTCATTCCTTGAATGATTCTGATAATTCTGCCACCCTGAAAGGTATATGTATTGATCGCTCAGTTGGTTACCATCACATATCTCACATCTCCCCATTGCTATCTGATGAGAAAATGTAGTATTGCTTGGTTCTGACATCCAGTGATAATTGTTAGGCTGGACAACAGGCCTCAGAAAACCAAACTGTTGCTCCTTGATTTGGGGTGTATCTTCTTCTAGTAAAGCTCGTAATCTTTCTATCTCCCAATAAAGATCCATGTCAACCACCTGAAAAATAAAAGTAGGAAATAAAAATTACATATAAAAAGAAAATTAGATAGCTTCAAAATTAATAACTCAAGAAAAATAAGTCCCCGACAACTGCGCCAAAAACTTGACCGGTGCGTAATCACATGCATATAACGCAAGCGCACATATCGTTCAAGTAGTATAAAAATATCGATCCCACGAGGACTTAATTCCTACTGTTGTTATTAATTATTGTCTATTTATTTACAAGTATCTAATTAAGGGAGAAGAAAATGATTGCTTTTGGTTGGTTGAATGTGGATTTGCTTAAATAAAATAATAAATAAACAAAAGAAAATACTAAGAAAAATAAATAAAAGACACAAAGATCTAGGGTTGTGATTCCACACAATATTATCCTAAAGATGAATTGATTCTCTTATATATGTGTAATAAGTCAGATTGCTAACATGGAACACGAAGATATGCAAAAGCCTCTGTCGATGGTCAGACGCAAATACCCAAATAACCCAATTAATCATATGTCTATGTTAACCAAGTTACTTGAATTCATTAAGTTCAAGTTCCAAAAGTGGCTACCCCTGCCCGACAGGTATATGTCTATCCTGTAAGGAAATCTATTAAAGGGTTATCTATCCTCAAGGAAGATCGTGGGCAATTGAATCGAAGGCTGAAACCTAAAATCCTTTCGTCAAGTTAATTTTAAGTTTACCAAATCAATCTTATTAATGGCCAAATAAAAAGAAGCATTAAGCTTAAGACTCAATAAACAAACTAAATAATTACCCATAAAAAGAAAATCAATTATTAAGTGTGTGAATATTATGTTTCATCACTTCCCTAGAATAAAAATAAAATGCTGGGGGTTGGGGGATCCACCTTTACTATTTCTAATTTAGAAATCTCCCTTACTATAATATAGAATTTATCAGTGATATTACCAACCAGCCATATAGGCGGTATCCTCATTAAGTCAGAATTTAATTAAGTCCGACCGACCATAAAGGCGGTATCATTATAGTCCGTCCGACCGATAATTGCGTAAAATTGGAATTTTTGAAACCGTACTTCGTTAGGACGCCATTTCAAGTTTCCAATCTCCAAAATCAAAATGTCAAGTCCAGTTGTTTGCCCTTATTTGACCCACATTTCGTCCTAAATGATTCCATTAAGTCCTAATTTTATTTTATATGCAAAATAAACTAAAACACATCAAAACGTTCACAAAACACGAGAAACCTTACAATATATTAGGTTAAATGAGGGGGAAATAGTGATATAAATACCACTCATCACACCCCCAAACCTAGAATTTTGATAGTCCTCGAGCAAAACAATATAATAAATAATTAAAATTAAACTAAGCCAAATTCGTAGGAATCACGATTGCATTTAGCGTATGCAACAAGCCTTTAAATCCCTAGTGGACGAGTTGTAGTCTCGTGAGGGCTTACAGCAACGATACCCACAAACGTTTGATAAAAGTAAGAAGATAGTAAAACTAGTGCACACAAAAGCAAAAAGACAAGAGAAAAATGAAGTTAGTTACTAAACATGTGAAACTTCTACTCCAAGTTAGTGGTTGTTTTCTTTCTTTCTAAATTACCGAATAAGTAAATTCTCCGATTATTTTTACCATTCTTCATATACACAACCAACAAAATATTAATCAACTCATTTTGTCCACAATAGTCACAAGTGCAGTTGAGAAGAGAGTAATATTTTTGTCCTAAATTTTTATCAGAATTCACACCTTTTTATAGAAATGGAATATTTTTTTCTGATTTTCCTGATTTTTTTCTTTGATTTTTGATTTTTTTTATATACAATATCTTCCGTCTATGTAGCGTGCTTCGGGCCAGTGGCTCCCAAACCAATTGGCTTTAGGGCACTATGTGTTAAGACACCCCTACAGACTTAATTACTCAGACTTCTGATATATATATATTTTTGCAACATCTTCGATCCATGTAGCGAGCTTTGGGCCAATGACTCCCAAACCAGTTGGTTTTATGGAACTAGGTGTTAAAACACCTCTACAGACTTAATAACTCGGATCTCAGAAGTTGTTTTTTTTACTTCATTGCCATTTATAGATGCTTCCTCCAATTAAACTAGAGCACTGAATATTGTAAACTTTTCAATTACAGCTCATGTCCGTATGTTACCATGCATGTTGATAATACCTGCCAACTGAGCATATGAAGATTAATTTTAGTCAGTTTTATGGAGAATTCACAAATTAAATAATTCAAAAGGAAATAAACAAAAATTAACTTGTTTCGAAAATAGGTTTGAGATACGTATCAAGAGTGGAACCACCTTACACATCTATCTATCACCATTTTCACATGATCAATCAAGTTAAAAACAAAAAACAAAATTTTTTTTAAATTTTTATAAAATTTTTCAATTTTTTTTGATTTTTTTGAAAAATTTGGACTAAAAATAACAGAATAAAAACAAGATCTATTAACTATTCCCCTCCCGCAAACCTAAATGAGACATTTTCCCCAATGTCTGAAAAAGTAGAAGAAGAGTTTAGAAGATAATACCTGTTAGCTGAAATTCTACGAAAAATTACCAATTAAGATCTATGTCCAATTTACGCTTTTTTCCACGATCGTATCTGACCAGTTCAACTTGGAAACAATGAGGTCGATTTTTGGTTCATAAGCTAATAGTTGGTCAATTAATTCATCGGCTTTTCTCACAGTTAGGAATATGTCTTTTACCGGTTAGGAGATAAGCCCAAGTTTGTTAGCATCTGCAAGAAATACAAAAAGGAAATCGAAAAATCCATCCACATTAAATAGTCCAATGGGTTTCTGGTGGATGTTCAAATTTGCCCAAGATGCAACTGTGAATATTTCTTCCAATTTGCCTAGCCCGCCTGGTAAAGCAATGAAAGCTTCAGCGTGATTGACCATTTCAATGAGTTATTCGGACATGCCTGAGACAATGCATTCCTCTCCGTTTGAGTCTCCGATGAGGTTTGTCTCTGCTAATAGTTTTGGAATGATTCCCAAAACATGGCTACCACCTTCTTGCACGACTTTTGAAACACATCCCATTAATCCAAGATTGCCACCGCCATATACTAAGTGCATGTTTCGTTCAATAATAACTCTCCCCAATTCCTTTGCGGCCTCCATAAATTTTGGTTTGGTCCCAGAGTTAGATCCACAAAACACATAGATATGAGTAACTCGTCGTTTGGAAGTGGTTTCCATTTTCTCTTATCTGAATTTTTATCTGGATGTGTAGAAGAGAAGAATGACGAGCTGAATTTATAGATCCTGAAAAGGGTGAGTAATAATAGCACTAGTACCTGTTAAATGACAATGAAGGTTAAAATAAATCGTGAAAGTCAAAAAGTATAGATCTTGTCGGCGAAAATAAAGAAAATAACAAAAGAAAAGAAAATCAAAGCAATTATTAATGCAACTGAATTGTGTATGCAATATGCCACTCGTTTTGTATATAAATCCATTAGGATGCGTCTCAAGAATCCATTCCTTACTCAGCCATCACTAATGAATTAACTCTCATTTTTGTGATTGCCAAACACCATTCCTCTTATCTAGCTTTGCCTTAAATGCTCTGTTTGTGCTTTTCCGGAAAATATCACACAAAATTAAAAACTCTACAACATGTGTACACAAAATATGAAAACATAAATTAAAACAAATTACATGGGTTGCCTCCCTACTAGAGCTAAATTTTTCATCTTCAGCTAGACGTGACTGAAATCCATCTGTCAAGGAGGTCTCAGCGTGGTTTTGGATGTCTGATTAAAGACAATCCCGTGAGCGTTGCTTTTGAAGGTTCTCTTCCAACGGTAAAGTTGCAAAAAGAATTTTGTCTCATTCAGTGCTTGTGCCACCTTTTTAAACTTTGTCACTCCAGTGGTTCCTGAAAAGAAAGAAAGAAAATCAGGAGGTCTCGTATGGTGCTTGACTTTGAATGGAAGTTCCATTCTGTCAAGCCTCTGGGTCATGTCTTTGATTTGTACTCCCCAAAACAGTGATGTTTCTCCTGAATGTATGAGATCTTCAATTTGGTCAGAAAGTTGATGTTGGACAATTATGACCCATAACGTCACTATTTGTACAGATCATAGTGTTGTCAAATTAACTACGTAACAAATGAGATTGCACTCTTATCATTTGTGATTAGATCACCTAGATGTATAAATGGTAGGAGGTCCCTATGATTAGTTCCTGGATTGAGAATGATATAAGACAGTATCAGTCCACGAAGGATTAATCATTAAATATCCCTTGTCAGAGTATTATCGAGATTGGACATCGATAATGCATAAAGGACTAGTATTACACTTGTGCGCGTTGTGAGGGTACAACGGCATAGTTATCATATATTTGGGTATAGGATACTCATACAAGTGTAATATGAGGTTGTGTTTTACCGATGGTACGGGAAACAGCTTCGCTCTGGATAGACCCCCTCGGAATTCCATTGGTAGTATGACTATGTGTCTATGGAAGTCCGAAATCAGGGTAGGTGTATTTGGTCTTAACCTGAGACTTGCACCGCTACTACTTGCGACAATCAATATACTTTGGTTGCGGTCGTCCAGGATTTTAACAGGTTCTGTGTACGCCAATGCTAGGTTTATTGAGAATCGTAGTGTGTTGGGTGTGATGTCAAGACGAAAGTATCACTCCAGTCATAATGGAGATGATGGTAACATAGGATACATGACTGGTTCTCTTAAATGCTGCAGCTATCAGGATAAAATGACAAGGTCATGTTTATCCAATTATAGAGACTAGTCACCAGACATCCGACATGTGCTTCGTACGGAGCAGACACATTTCCAGCCCCAGGCCTAGCACGTGATCATCCGATACTGGACAGAAATATGCAATACTAGGTATACTACGCCTGATATAGATCCTTTATTCCTGTAAGGATGTTTCCGGAGAATTGGGTAGGCATGGCGCTTTGCTAGAGGCCAACCTTGTCTTGTAAATCGGTATAAATGTAGTACTTGGTACTTACGTGTTCGGATAGTCTGACGATCGAATTTACTGCCAACATATCCGGGGATCTCATGGGTTGCTTCCCAAAGATTCACCGATGACGTATGACTCGCACCTTTTAATTAATCTGGGATTAATTAGAAAAGAGAGAAAATTAATCTGGGATTAATTACGGAGATATTTTATATGGGCTAAGATATCATTTAAAGAGAGATAACGATTAATTTGGAATTAATCGATAAATTAATATATTTGATATATTAAACGAAATAGATTTCGACGCAGAATTAAAATTAGATTTTAATTCGGGCGAACAAATTAATTTAGAATTAATTCGTTAGCGACGTGAATAATAATTATACTAGGCATGATTATTTAATTAAATTAGATTTAATTACGTCGCAACAGATAATTCATTAATTTGAATTACCGAACCCGAGCCCGGGATTATTTACGAGCGTATTCGCATTTCGAATTCGAGTGCGGCACGCAAGTCAAATCAAGCGTCAAATCGCTAGTCGCATCTAGTGTCACATCATTCATCAATCAAGTGATGGATATCTTTCACTTTGAGTGATTGACGCCATTCACTATTCATTTATTGATGGCTAGTGATGTGTGTGGTTGGAAAGCATTTATTGCTTTAATTGCTTGACTTTTTTGGAGGCAAAAATTGTGTATATGTTTTTGGGAAAATCATTTACCAATTTTTGTAACAAAAACTATCTCTCTCTCCTCTCTTTCTTCTTCCTCTCACACGCCATTGGGGCCATTTTTCTGGTTCTATTTGCTGTGAAAAACCGAGAGGATAGGAAGCTTAAGGTCATGATTTTGTGGCAAAATCAAGAGTGCTAGCACACTACGAAGACATGCGAAGGTGATAGGGAAGTCCACCCATGAGCCGGGAATCGTTCGACGAAGCTTGGAGCTTGACGAAGGAGCTCTAATGGCCGAAACCAGTGAGCTGCATGTTGGACAATTATGACCCATAGCGTCACTATTTGTACAGATCACGGTGTTGTTGTACAAATTAACTATGTGACAAATGAGATTGCACTCTTATCATTTGTGATTAGATGACCTAGATAAATAAATGATAGAGGTCCTTATGATTTGTTCCTGGATTGAGAATGATATGAGACAATATCAATACATGAAGGATAAATCATTAAATATCCCTAGTCAGAGTATTATCGAGATTGGACATCGATAAATATGTAAAAAACTAGTATTACCTTTATGCGCGTTGTGAGGGCACAACGACATAATTCTCGTATATTTGGGTATATGATACTCATGCAAGTGTAATAGGAGGTTGTGTTTCACCGATGGTACGGGAAACAGCTTCGCTCTGGATAAGACCCCCTCGAAATTCCATTGGTAGTATGACTATGTGTCTATGGAAGTCTGAAATCAGGGTAGGTGTATTTGGTCTTAACTTGAGACTTGCACCGCTAATACATATGACAATCAATATACTTTGGTTGAGGTCGTCCAGGGCTTTAACCGGTTTCTGTGTACGCCAATTATGGGTATATCGAGAATCGTAGTGTGTTGGGTGTGATGTCGAGATGGAAGTGTCACTCCAGTCATATGGAGATGATGATCGCACAGGGATACAGAACTGGTTCTCTATAAAAGGTTGCAACCATCGGGATAATATGACTTGGTCATGATTATCATATTTTAAAGAGACTAGTTGCTAGTAATCCGATATATGCTTCGTACGGGGCAGACACTGTACCAGCCCCAGGCCTCGCATGTGATCATCTGATACTTGACAGAAATACGTAATACTACGTATACTACGCCTGATATAGATCATTTATTCATGTAAGGATATTTCCGGAGAATTGGGGAGGCATGGCGCTTTGCTAGAAGCCAACCTTGTCTTGTAATTCGGTATAAACGTAGTACGAGGTACTTACGTGTTCGGATAGTCCGACGACCGAATTTACTGCCAATAGATCCGGGGATCTCATGGGTCGCTTCCCAAAGATTCACCAATGACGTATGACTCACACTTTTAATTAATCTGGGATTAATAAGATGAGAGAGAAAATTAATCTGGGATTAATTGCGGAGATATTTTATCTAGGATAATTATCAATTAAAGAGAGAGAACGATTAATTTGGAATTAATCGATTAATTAATATATTTGATATATTAAAAGAAATTGGATTTCGACGCGGAATTAAAATTAGATTTTAATTCGGGCGAACGAGTTAATTTAGAATTAATACGTTAGCGACGTGAATAGTGATTTCGCTAGGCGTAATCATTTAGCGAACCCGAGCTCTCGGGATTATTTGCGAGCTCATTCGCATTTCGAATTCGAGTTCGGCACGTCAAATCAAGTGTCAAATCATTAGTCGCATCAAGCGTCAAATCACTTGTCACTTTGGGTGATGTGACTTGACAACTTGAGTGATGGATGTGACTTGACGGGACTTGTTGAAAAGCTTTTGATAGCTTGAGTGACATATATTATTATTTAATTATTTGGTATATGTTTTGATTTTGGAAATCAAATACCAATTAATTCACAACTCTCTCTCTCTCTCACGTTGGTTCACTTTTGGAGCCAAAATTGCTCATCTCTCTCACGCCTTTTCTGGTTTCATTTTTCTGCTGGGCAGAACCGAAAATGGAGGGAAGCAAAGTGTGTTTTTGTGGCAAGAACAAAAGTGCTAGCACACTCTGGGATCAATGCGAACGTGATAGGGAAGTCCACCCATGAGCCGGGAAACATTTGACGAAGCTTGGAGCTTGTTCAAGGACCTCCAATGGCCGAAAATGAGGAGCAAAATGCAGTCCACTACCGCACAAACCAGTGAGCAGAACAGCAGCCACTGCCGAGTGGAAACCAGTGAGCAGATTTCGTTTTTTGTTGCCTCCTTCGTCGCTCAACCGCTCGATGTAAGTTTTCCGCAACTTCCGTAGTTGTATTCGCACTTGTTTCATGTTTGTTATTCGATCCTATGGACCTAGAAATTCCAACAATGGTATTAGAGCGAGTAAAAGCATGAAATACGAATAGGGCTTAAAATTTGGGTAAAATGTGTTCGAGCATGAATTAATGAATTTGGATGATTTAGTATGTTTATAACACGTTTTATTTAAGATTGATTGGATCAATTTGATTAAAAATTGTTTGGAACAAATTTGCCCAAATCTTCTTGCTTGGCCAAGAATATGGAAGCCTTGTTGTCTTGGTAATTTTGATTTTTTGAATCATTGGATGTGTTGGAAATCATTCGGGAATGTTAATTTAATGTCGAATTGGGTTTAATTGGATTGAAACAAATCAGACATAAAATTAACCCCATAGCCGAGAACAAAGTAAGCATGTATGGGTTTGATTTTTGATTAATTTGTGTTGGACACTAATTGATGTAGATAAGCATGATTAATTAGCCTAATTTGTGTTTTGGAAATATTGATTTGGGTGATTAATTATGTTAATACACTTTAGTTTAATTAAATGGGAAATTTGGAATTTTTTGTGTTTAATTAAATTTGGCTTGAAATTGGATTTGGGCTTAAATGTTGTTATTGGGCTTAATGGGCTTTGTTGTACAAAGTTCGGTTAAGGCAAATTGGATTGGATCAATTTGGGCCCAAAGCCGCTTCCATAAAGCCCAAATACAACAAATGGACCTTTAAAGTTTAATTGGGCCTAATGGGCCTAAATTGATTTCTGGGCTTATGGGGTAACTCCCGGATTGGACTTTGGTTATTGGGTTTGACCCGAGTTGACCAAAAGTCCACGCCTTCAGAAATTAATTAAAAGCCCATTGGACTTTAGTTAATTAATATTGGATATTAATCGGGTTTTTAGACGTAAAAAGTTTATTAATAAAGTGTAGTATTTAATTTGGAATTAAATAGTGAATTAGTATTAAATACATATTAAATTGGATTTAATGTTGTAGTTTAATTTAATTCAAGAATTCGTACTTTGAGTAGTTATTCGCAAAACGAGTTTGACTCGAACAAAATCAAATCGTTGTTTGAACATTGGATGATCAATAATTATCAGATTAATTAATTGGATTAGATGATTGATAACATGCTTGTGTGAATACATGGTTGCGATGCATGAATAATGTATATCGGATGGATATTAGATGGGTGGGGCAATTTTAGAAATTGTTGTAATAAATTTATTTTAATTGGACCTGCGTGTCCAGCCTTATCACCCCCTTATTCTTGTATTCTCTTCTCACCTATTTCCCTCAATGTAAATGAGGTTTCTTTAGAAGTGTAGTGTAACGGGTAGAAGTAATACATGTGCTAGCTGGAGAGAGAAAGGGAGAGATTTGATATAGGATCAATGTGTAAAGTATCCATCCGCATATCATTATTATTTTTCATATGCGCTTTATTATGTGTTTCTAATGCATGTTTAAGGGTGTATGATGATGAGACCTTAACAAAGATAATAAATTGCTTGCCAATTTGCACGCGAAAAACCTTAAATAATATTAAGCGTCTTTCCTTCCATTGAGTGATTCTTGCTCAAGATCTAAGATGACATTGGCTTGTTGGCCAATGTCAAGGCCTTTGTCTGTCGAAGATGTGTTTGAATCACGAGAGCTTTGTTACATGTCAGTGTCTTGTCCAAGTTGTGGTTTGTTGGCCAAAGTCAAGACCACTTCTTGTCCATCGACATTGATTATGAAGCTTTCCATGGTCAATGGGTCGCGCTTGATTAGGATCACTAAGTTTGTTGTGCCAAAGCCAAGGCTTAGTTGATTCAGAGGAAAATGGTTAGGTAATACATTGGATGTATTGGCATATATAAGATATATGTTTAGGACTTGGATGTCCGCCTACTGGATCTAGGAATTGGATTGGATCCAATTGATCTTAGAGATCTACATAGTTAATTATCATACAATTTGTTGGCCAAAGTCAAGATTATGTGATATTTAGCGGGATCCTAGCCCGCTAGGAAACACGATTTCCTGAGTACTCGACAGAGCGTTAGAGGCTCGCCGAAAAATAGTGGGAGGCAAGAATTGAATTTGCAATATTCGTTCAATTACTCGCCATACGAGCTCAAACAAATATCATTCGTCATATAAATTAAATGTTAGTTGGACTAATATTTAAATTGTTGTTTTAATAAACAGTTGGAGTGTATTATAGTTGATTATATAATTGGATTATAGTAATCAATATATTTGAATTAATTAATTTCAATTATAGTTGATTTTATAGTTGGACGATAGTAATCAATATAATTGAGGTTAATTGATTTAAATAATATTTGATTGTATAGTTGGACTATAATAATCATTATAATATATAGTACCACAAATCGTTGATTAATAGTTGGACTATTAAAATCAAGATAAAAATGAAAGATTGACATTTAAAACATAATCCTAGGGAAAATGTATTTAAATGGTTTAAATTTTCAAATTGGGAATAAAATTTTCATGATGGTCCTGGAAACTAATAAGTTAATTTATTTGATAAAATAACATATTAGGCCTAAGCCCGGAATTAAGCAAAAGGTAGAGCATAAATCTTTGGGAGATTTATGTAATGATAACTTTAGTGCTTAATCCATTAAAATTGCAATAGTAAACTCTTGGAGAGTTATTGACTATTCTCAAGGAGATAAAGTCAAAGTTGCAATTAGGCAAGTAGCGCAAGGCGCACCTTACTTCGATATTCGAGAAGGCCATAGGCTTCTGGAGTGTTGAAAAGGGCAAAGGCAATATCATTATAATCTTCTGGGAAGATAAAGGACATATCCCAAAAGGAATTGAAGACGAGAAAGGCTCAGACTTCAAATATGTTTGTCAAGATTGTGTTCACTACTAGTATTGAAATTAGATTTTAAATACTTAGTGTGGTACATAAATATATACTGATGTTCAGAATCTTCTATGAGCAGGATTAGGAAACTGTTATAATGTAACTAGTTTGACTAGATACATTATCTCTATATCAGTGTTTAACCCGCTGCGGGTGAACCTTTATATTTTAGAACACTAAAGTGTTTTAATATATAAAGATGATATTGAGATAAACAAATTAGATGTGAATAACAGTATTTATATTTTGAATATAAAAAATCTCAAACGTATATAATGACAAACAAATAGCTCGAACTGATTTGATCAGAAGAAACATATTGTGGCATTGTTGTCTGAGACACAATTAAACAAGACTCGTATATCCACACTTTTGAAGAGTGGGTACTCGGACTGTTTTGATTCCAATCAAATAAAGTCTACGAATCAGTTTATTGGGCAAAGTGCCTAAAACACTATTTACTTGGTAAAAGTGTAAATGCCACCGACCTGTTAGCCCTAGTTAATAGTGAAGCAAGTGGGCCCATGTCTAGCTAGGCTCGAGGTGGATATGAATATTTCGTGACCTTTACGGATGTGGCATCGCGTTATGGTTATGTGTTTCTTTTGAAGAACACAAATCAGAAACTTTTACAGTTTCGACACGAAATAGACAAACAGATCGACTATAGTATTATACCGTCACGGTGAGACAGTAATGAAAATACTTAAGCAATAAGTTTCTTAAATACTTGAAAGAGTAAAATATTCATTCAAATGAGGACTCCTCCCGGAACACGTCAAAGTGACGGTGTGTCCGAACTGAGTAACCTAATTTTGTTGGACATGATAAGGTTAATCATGAGTCACTCTGAGCTACCATTTCCTTCAACGGATAAGCTTTAAATAGTGCAAGAACTTATTTTGAATAAGGTTCCATTAAAATCTGTTTGGCAGATATCATATTAGATATGAACGGGAAAGAAACCGGGTTTCACATTCCTGATATTTGGGAATGCTAGGCATATGTTTGGATGATACCAAACTAAAACCCAAATTTGATAAGTGCCAATTGTAGGTTATCCTAGGGATACATAAGTATAGTACTTATACAACTCACATGAGAACAATGTAATTGTTGCTCACCATGCGGTTTTCCTAAGAGGAATACCGATATGCAGTGGTAACAAGGATAGTAAAACTCGATGAAAATCAGAGTAATACTATTCAAGGCACCGTGTCCTAATGGAACACAAATGGTTCATCAAGGATGAAACTATACCATAATCTTCGAATACACAAGAACCGCGTATGTCGGAGAGAGTCAGAAAATAACCTAGGGTATGGGTTTCTGATCTCACCTCATAAATATGTCAATCTTATTAAGGTATACCAACTGACTACGTATGAGGAAGTGATACAAGGTATCGGCTCCCTATTATGACAAAGTGTCATGAGTCCGAAATGGATTCCATGTATACCAACTACGTTTGGACACTAGTTGATGTACCGCACGGTATTATGCCTATTGGTACTATATAAGTCTTCAAAGGAAGACATACATGGAAGGCAACATACCAACGTATAAAGCTAGGCTTTTAGCGGAAAGGTATCGTTATCAACATTGTGTCGATTACGATTAACCTTTCACCTGTTGCCACGGTAAATCCATTTGGATAATGTTTGCTTAAGGTGCGTGTTTCATTTATGAAATATGACAGCTTAACGGAAAATCACTTTCCTGAAAAGGAAACCTTTTGGAGGATGTTTACAACATCCTGTCGGTTTTTTCATACCATAACTAGCAAACAAGGTTTGCGGGTTATTCGATCCATGTTTGGATTGAAGCAAGCATTAGGTTCTTGGAATTATCGTTTTGATGTAATCATAATAGTTTATGATTTAATTCAAAACGAAATGATTCTTGTGTATATAAGGAGGTTAGTGGGAGCGCACTGACAGTGGCTGTCCTATATAAATAATGATAATATGTCATTTCTTGGAAATGTTATTCCCATATAAAATAATCGGTGAAAGCTTGGCTTTCCTGAAAACGACTAAAAGTCGCAAACGGTACTATACAGTTTGAATAACATAACAGTGATCTGGAAATCTTCCAAGCAAGATACTGTTACCGAATAAACAACAAATGCGGGTTATTGCTGCAGCTGAAGCAACAATAGAAGCCTTCTAGGTAGATAATAAATCTAATTAGATTAGATATAATTCTGTTAGCAGCTGAGTTAGGCTTGAGCACAGGCTAAAGAATTAATGGTCTCATCAACGATCCAGATACATACTTCGATATTCATCTGATTCGTTCGGATCGTACATCGTGGCGATGTGATGATCAAATAAATCGCATCAGATGATAATCATGTAAATCCGCTGATGAAAGTATTTCTCAACAGTTTGAGCCAACCGTACATAGTTCGGGTGTCAAGCACTCGAGTGACTGGATATAGGCCAAGTGGGAGATTGTTGGACAATTATGAACCAATCGTCACTATTTGTACAGATCACGGTGTTGTTGTACAAATTAACTATGTGACAAAGGAGATTGCACTCTTATCATTTGTGATTAGATCACCTAGATATATAAATGATAGGAGGTCCTTATGATCTGTTCCTGGATTGAGAATGATATGAGACAGTATCAATCCACGAAGGATAAATCATTAAATATCCCTAGTCAGAGTATTCGAGATTGGACATCGATAAAACGTAAAAGACTAGTATTACACTTGTGCGCGTTGTGAGGGCACAACGGCATAGTTCTCGTATATTTGGGTATATATACTCATGCAAGTGTAATATGAGGTTGTGTTTCACCGATGGTACGGGAAACAGCTTCGCTCTGGATAAGACCCCCCCAGAATTCCATTGGTAGTATGACTATGTGTATATGGAAGTCCGAAATCAAGGTAGGTGTATTTGGTTTTAACCTGAGACTTGCACCGCTAATGCATACGACAATCAATATACTTTGGTTGAGGTCATCCAGGGCTTTAACCGATTTCTGTGTACGCCAATTCTGGGTATATCGAGAATCGTAGTGTGTTGGGTGTGATGTCGAGATGGATGTGTCACTCCAGTCATATGGAGATGATGATCGCACATGGATACAGAACTGGTTCTCTATAAAAGGTTGCAACCGTCGGGATAATATGACTTGGTCATGATTATCCGATTTTAAAGAGACTAGTTGCTAGTAATCTGATATATGCTTCGTACGGGGCAGACACTGTACCAGCCCCAGGCCTCGTATGTGATCATCTTATACTGGATAGAAATACGCAATACTTCGTATACTACGCCTGATATAGATCCTTTATTCTGTAAGGATATTTCCGAGAATTGGGGAGGCATGGCGCTTTGCTAGAAGCCAACATTGTCTTGTAATTCGGTATAAACGTAGTACGAGGTACTTACGTGTTCGGATAGTCCGACGACCGAATTTACTGCCAATAGATCCGGGGATCTCATGGGTCGCTTCCCAAAGATTCACCAATGACGTATGACTCACACTTTTAATTAATCTGGATTAATAAGAGAGAGAAAATTAATCTGGGATTAATTGCGGAGATATTTTATCTGGGATAAATTATCAATTAAAGAGAGAGAACGATTAATTTGGAATTAATCGATTAATTAATATTTTGATATATTAAAAGAAATTGGATTTCGACGCGGAATTAAAATTAGATTTTAATTCGGGCGAACGAGTTAATTTAGAATTAATATGTTAGCGACGTGAATAGTGATTTCGCTAGGCGTAATCATTTAATTACGATGCAACGGAAAATTCGTTAATTTGGAATTATCAAACCCGAGCTCGGGATTATTTGCGAGCGCATTCGCATTTCGAATTCGAGTGCGGTACGTCAAATCAAGTGTCAAATCATTATTCGCATCAAGCGTCAAATCACTTGTCACTTTGAGTGATGTGACTTGACAACTTGAGTGATAGATGTGACTTGATGGGAGTTGTTGAAAAGCTTTTGATAGCTTGAGTGACATATATTATTATTTAATTATTTGGTATATGTTTTGATTTTGGAAATCAAATACCAATTAATTCACAACTCTCTCTATCTCTCACGTTGGTTCACTTTTGGAGCCAAAATTGCTCATCTCTCTCACGATTTTCTGGTTTCATTTTTCTGCTGGGCAGAACCAAAAATGGGGGAGCAAAATGTGTTTGTGTGGCAAGAACAAGAGTGCTAGCACACTCCGGATCAATGTGAAGGTGATAGGGAAGTCCACCAATGAGCCGGGAAACATTTGACGAAGCTTTGAGCTTGTTCAAGGACCTCTAATGGCCAAAAATGAGGAGCAAAATGCAGCCCACTGCCGCACAAACCAGTGAGCAGAACAACAGTCACTGCCGAGTAGAAACCAGTGAGCAGATTTTGTTTTTTGTTGCCTCCTTCGTCGCTCAACCGCTCGATGTAAGTATTCTGCAACTTCCGTCGTTGTATTCGCACTTGTTTCATGTTTGTTATTTGATCCTATGGACCTAGAAACTCCAACACTGGACACCCTCATTGCCGAGCAAAAAGAATTTTTTGTTGCCTACTGCGTCGCTCAACCGCTCGATGTAAGTATTCCGCAACTTCGTCGTTGATATTCACATATGTTTGATTGCTTTTGATTCGATCCTTGGGACCGTAGAACACCGTCAATGGTATAAGAGCGTTGTTAAAAGCATGAAATCTATTTAGGGCTTAAAATTTGGGTAAATGTTTTTGAGCATGATTTGAATTAATTGGATGTTCGAGTATGCTTATAACATGTTTAATTGAAGTTTGATTGGATCAATTTCAAGAAAAATGATTTGGAACATTTTTCCCCAAAATTTCTTGCTTGGCCGAGAGTTATGCCTTATATGGTCTTGGTGATTTTTGATTCATTGGATGAGTTAGAATCATTTAGGGATATTGATTAAATGTTGATTTGGATTTAATTGGATTGAATTTGAATTAGACATAAATTCCCTCTCCAAAGCCGAGAGCTAATAACATGTATTCGGTTTGATTTTTGATCAAAATATGTTGGACATGTTTTGTGGTTATTAAGCATGATTAGTTATGTTAATTGATGTTTTAGAAATGTTAATTGGGTAATTAATTGTGTAATGCACTTTATGTAATTAAATTGTGAAATTGGGTTTTGTGATTTAATTATAATTCGGCCTTAAAATTGGATTTGGGCTTTTAATGTTGTAATTGGGCTAATTGGGCTTTGTTGTAAAAAGTTGGGTTTAGGCCAAATGGATTGGATCCAATTGGGCCCAAAACCGCCTCCATAAATCCCAAATGTGACCTAATGAACCTTTAAAGTTTAATTGGGCCTAATGGGCCTAAATTGATTTTTGGGCTTAAAGGGTATTTTCGGATTGGACTTTGGTTATCGGTTTGACCCGAGTTGACCAAAGTCCACGCCTTGAAGAAATTAATTAAAAGCCCATTGGACTTTAATTAAATAGACGTTGGACGTTAATCGGGCTTTGTGACCCGTAGCGATTAAATTTGGAATTTCAGTCGTAAAGGTCGTTAAATAAAGTGTAATATTTAATTTGGAATTAAATAGCAAATTAGAATTAAATACATGTTAAATTGGATTTAATTATGTAGTTTAATTTAATTCTAGAATTCGTACTTTATGTACTTATTCGCAAAATGAGTTTGACTCGAACAAAATCAAATCGTTGTTTGAACATTGGATGATCACTAATTATCAGATTAATTAATTTGATTAGATTGATTGATAACATGCTTGTGTTAATACATGGTTGAGAGGCATGAATAATGTATATCATATGGATATTAGAAGGGTGGGACAATTTTAGAAATTGTTGTAATAAATTTGATTTATTATTTGGACCTGCGTGTCCAGCCTTATTACCTCCTTATTCTTTGTATTCTCTTCTCACCTATTCCCCTCAATGTAAATAAGGTTTCTTTAGAAGTGTAGTGTAACGGGTAGAAGAAATATTTATGCTTGCGGAAGAGAGAAAAATGAGAGATTTGATCTAGGATCATTGTGTAAAGTATCCATCTGCATATCATTATAATTTTACATACGCGCTTTATTATGTGTTTAGAATGCATGTTTAAGGGTGTATGATGACGAGACCTTAACAAAGATAATAAATTGGTTACCAATTTGCACGCGATAAACCCTCGCAAAATATTAAGCGTTTTTCCTTCCATTGAGTGATTCTCACCCAAGATCCGAGACTGGCATTGGCTTGTTGGCTAATGTCAAGGCCTTTGTCCGTCGAGGATGTGTTTGAATCACGAAGGCTTTGTTCCATATCAGTGTCTTGTCCAAGTTGTGGTTTATTGGCCAAAGTCAAGACCACTTCTTTTCCATCGACATTGATTACGAAGCTTTCCATGGTCAATGGGTCGCGCTTGACTGGGATCACTAAGTTTGTTGTGCCAAAGCCAAGGCTTAGTTGATTCAGAGGAAAAAGGTTAGGTAATACATTGGATGTATTGGCATATATAAGATATATGTTTCCGACTTGGATGTCCCCCTACCGGATCTAGGAATTAGATTGGATCCAATCGATCTTAGAGATCTACCTAGTTAATTATCATACAATTTGTTGGCCAAAGTCAAGATTGTGTGATATTTAACGGGATCCTAGCCCACTAGGAAACACGGTTTCCCGAGTACTCGACTGAGGGTTAGAGGCTCGCCGAAAATTAGTTGGAGGCAAGAATTGAATTTGCAATATTCGTTTAATTACTTGCCATACACGCTCAAAACAAATATCATTCGTCAAATAAATTAAATGTTAGTTGGACTAATATTTAAATTGTTGTTTTAATTAATAGTTGGACTATATTCAAACTATTCATTTATAATTGATTTTATTATTGGATTATAAAAATCAATATAATTGATTTTAATCTATTAATTATAGTTGATTAAATAGTTGGACTATTGTAATCATTATAATAAATAGTACCTTAATCGTTGATTAAATAGTTGGACTATTAAAATCAAGATAAAAATGAAAGATTGACATTTAAAATGAATCATAGGGAAAATGTATTTAAATGGTTTAATTTTCAAATTGGGAATAAAATTTCAGGATTGTCCTGGAAAATAATAAGTTACTTTATTTGATAAAATAACGTATTATGCCTAAGCCCGGAGTTAAGCTAATAGTAGAGCATAATCTTTGGAAGATTTATGTGATGATAACTTTAGTGCTTAATCCTTTAAGCTTGTCGCAGTAGACTCTTTAATTTCTGAATCAGAATTAAGGATTAGATCCTTAAAGTATGATAATGAAATTGAAGGATCTTCAAAGATCTATTTTTAGATCTTAGAAGTACTAAAATTGCAATAAGTTAACTCTTGGAGGGTTAATGACTATTCTCAAGGAGAAAAGTCAAACTTTGCAATTAGGCAAGTAGCGTAAGGCGCACCTTACTTCGATATTCTAGAAACCCGAGGCTTGGCCAAAGGCTTCTGGAATATGGAAAAGGGCAAATGCAAAATCATTATAATCTTCTGGGAAGATAAATGACATATCCAAAATGTCTGCCTAAATTGTGGCAAACGGGATTGCGGAAGCGTGACTGCCGTTTGGACAAAGCACACATGAAGTAATTGAAGACGAGCAAGGCTCTGACTTCAAATATGTTTGTCATAAATATATTCACTACTAGTATTAAAATTGGATTTTAGATACTTAGTGTGATATAAATATATATTGATGTTCAGAATCTGTTTTGAACATGATACTGACTTCAATAGAGATTTATCTGCGAATAAGAAACGGGACGAAAGTCGCTGTTTTAACCGTAGAATACCTAAGTTTAGGAACTACCTTTTGGGTGTGTACCTAAAATTGGAAACTGTTATAATGTAACTAGTTTGACTAGGAACATTATCTCCATATTAGTGTTTAACCCGCTGCGGGTGAACCTTTATATTCTAGAACACTAAAGTGTTTTATTATATAAAGATAATATAGAGATAAACACATTAGATGTGAATAACAAAATTTATATTTTGAATATAAATAAATCTCAAATATATAACATGACAAACAATAGCTCAAACTGATTTGATCAGATGAAACTTAAAAGTGGCATTGTTGTCAGGGACACAATCAAACAAGACTCATATATCCACACTTTTGAAGAGTGGGTACTCGAACTGATTTGATTCCAGTCAAATAAAGTCTACGAATCTAGTTTATTGGGCAAAGTGCCTATAACACATTTACTTGGTAAAAGTGTAAGTGCCACCAATCTGTTAGCCCTAGTTCATAGTGAAGCAAGTGGGCCCATGTCTAGCTAGGCTAAGGGAGGATATGAATATTTCATGACCTATACGGATGTGGCATCGCGTTGTGGTTATGTGTTTCTTTTGAAACACAAATCGGAAACTTTTAAAAGTTTCGACACGAAATAGACAAACAGATCGGCTAAAGTATTAAACCGTCACGGTTAGACCGTAATGGAAAATACTTAAGCAATAAGTTTCTAATATACGTGAAAGAGTAAAGTATTCTTTCAAATAAGGACTCCTCCCGGAACATGTCACTTTGACGGTGTGTCTGAACAGAATAACCGAATTTTGTTGGACATGATAAGATTAATCATGAGTCACTCTGAGCTATCATTTCCTTCAACGGATAAGCTTTAAACAGTGCAAGAACTTATTTTGAATAAGGTTCCATAATAATCTGTTTGACAGATTTCATATTAGATATGAACAGGAAATATACCGGGTTTCTCATTCCTAAAAATTTGGGAATGCAAGGCATACGTTTGGATGATACCAAACTAGAACCCAAATTGGATAAGTGCCAATTGTCGGTAATCATAGGGATACCAAAGTATTGTACTTATACAACTCACTAGAGAATAATGTAATTGTTGCTCACCATGCGGTTTTCCTGAGAGGAATACCGATATGCAGTGGTAAGTGGGAGGATAGTAAAACTCGATGAAAAATCGTAGTAATACTATTCAAGGTACCGATTCCTAATGGAACATAAATAGTTCATCAAGGATGAAACTATAACATTAATCTTCAAATACACAAGAACCGCGTATGTCGGAGAGAGTCAGAAAACAACCTGGGGTATGGGTTTCTGATCGCACCTCATAAAGATGCATATCTTATTGAGGTATACCAACTGACAACGTATGAGGAAGTGATTCAAGGTATCGACTCCCTATTATGGCAAAGTGCCATAATATCCGAAATAGATTCCATGTATATCAACAAGTTTGGATACTAGTTGATGTACCGCAAGGCATTATGCCTATAGGTACTATAAGTCTTCAAGGAAGACGTACATGGATGACAACATACCAGTGTATAAAGCTAGGCTTTTAACGAAAAGGTATCGTTATCAACATTGTGTTGATTACGATTCAACCTTTTACCTGTTGCCACGGTAAATCCATTTGGATAATGGTTGCTAAAGCTGCGTGTTTCATTTATGAAATATGGCAGCTTAACGGGAAAATTGATTTCCTTCAAAGGAACCCTTTTGGAGGATGTTTACAACATCCTGTCGGTTTTGTCATACCAAAACTAGCAAACAAGGTTTGCGGGTTATTCGATCCATGTATGGATTGAAGCAAGCATTAGGTTATTGGAATTATCGTTTTGATGTAATCATAATAGCTTATGATTTAATTCAAAACGAAATGATTCTTGTCTATATATAAGAGGGTTAGTGGGAGTGCACTGACAGTGGCTGTCCTATGAAATAATGATAATACCCATTTCTTGGAAATGATATTCCCATAAAACAATCGGCGAAAGCTTGGCTTTCGAAAAATCTCCGAGAAATCGTACATTGAAAAATGTACGCGACCTGGTGTCTCATACGCTTTGAACATATGGATTCACAAACAGGCCAATCCAAGTGATAGTCATTGGATTGATGTTAAGAACATTCGTTAGTATCTTAGAGAACTAAGGATGCTGTCTTAATTTGTGGAGATGGAGAACTTGAAGTGACTGGGATCACTACTGCAAGTTTCCTAAACCGATTAGATGACTATAAGTCGCAAACGGTACTATAAAGTTTGGATAACGGAACAGTGATTTGGAAATCTTCCAAGCAAGATATTGTTACCGTATAAACAACAAATACGGGATATTGCTGTAGTTGAGGTGGCAATAGAAGCCATTTGGGTCGATAACAAATCTAATTTGATTAGATATAATTTTGTTAGCAGCTGAGCTAGGCGTTAGCACAGGCTAAAGAATTAATGGTCTCATCAACGATCCAGATATATATTTTGATATTCATCTGATTCGTTCGGATCATACATCGTTATGATGTGATGATCGAATAAATCGCATCAGATGATAATCATGCAAATCCGATGACGAAAGCCTTTCCTCAGCAATTTGAGCCAACCGTACATAGTTCGGGGGTAAGACACTCTAGTGACTGGCTATAGGCCAAGTGGGAGATTGTTGGACAATTATGACCCATAGCATCACTATTTGTACAGATCATGGTGTTGTTGTACAAATTAACTATGTAACAAAGGAGATTGCACTCTTATCATTTGTGATTAGATCACCTAGATGTATAAATGATAGGAGGTCCCTATGATTAGTTCCTGGATTGAGAATGATATGAGACAGTATCAGTCCACGAAGGATTAATCATTAAATATCCCTAGTCAGAGTATTATCGACATCGATAATTCATAAAAGACTAGTATTACACTTGTGCGCGTTGTGAGGGCACAACGACATAGTTCTCATATATTTGGGTATAGGATACTCATGTAAGTGTAATAGGAGGTTGTGTTTTACCGATGGTACGGGAAACAGCTTCGCTCTGGATAGACCCCATCGGAATTCCATTGGTACTATGACTATGTGTCTATGGAAGTCCGAAATCAGGGTAGGTGTATTTGGTCTAAACCTGAGACTTGCACCGCTAATACCTGCGACAATCAATATACTTTGGTTGCGGTCGTCCAGGACTTTAACAGGTTCTGTGTACGCCAATGCTGGGTATATTGAGAATCGTAGTGTGTTGGGTGTGATGTCAAGACGGAAGTATCACTCCAGCCATAAAGAAGATGATGGTCACGTAGGATACGGGACTGGTTCTCTTAAATACTGCAGCTATCGGGATAAAATGACAAGGTCATGTTTATCCGATTATAGAGACTAGTCACCAGACATCCGACATGTGCTTCGTACGAGGCAGACACAATTCCAGCCCCAGACCTAGCACGTGATCATCCGATACTGGACAGAAATATGCAATTCTATGTATACTACGCCTGATATAGATCCTTTATTCCTGTAAGGATGTTTCCGGAGAATTGGGTAGGCATGGCGCTTTGCTAGAGGCCAACCTTATCTTGTAAATCGGTATAAACGTAGTACTTGGTACTTACGTGTCCGGATAGTCCGACGATCGAATTTACTACCCTCATATCCGGGGATCTCATGGGTCGCTTCCCAAAGATTCACCGATGACCTATGACTCGCTCCTTTTATTAATTTGGGATTAATTAGAAAAGTGAGAAAATTAATCTGAGATTAATTGTGGAGATATTTATCTGGATAAGATATCATTTAAAGAGAGATAACGATTAATTTGGAATTAATCATAAATTAATATATTTGATATATTACAAGAATTAGATTTCGACGCGGAATTAAAATTAGATTTTAATTCGGGCGAACAAATTAATTTATAATTAATTCGTTAACGACGTGAAGAATAATTATGCTAGGCATGATTATTTAATTAAATTAGATTTAATTACGTCGCAACGGAAAATTCGTTAATTTGGAATTAGCGAACCCGATCCCGGGATTATTTGCGAGCGCATTCGCATTTCGAATTCTAGTGCGGCACTCAAGTCAATCAAGCATCAAATCGCTAGTCGCATCTGTTGGTTACTATAATTAGTCCAAGGAAAGATTAAGCATATGAAATACAACAAAATGAATATATATAATAAACTTGAAGCATGGCGGAATCATACTTACAAAGCTTTTGTGATGAAAAGATGAACAAAGGTTGAAGCTCCAAGATCCTTGAAGTTTCGGCCAAGAGGAGAAAAGAGTTGAAAGCTCCAAGCTTTGTGTATTCCAAGCTCCAAGGTGGTTTCCCTATCACCTCCTTTGATTCCTTGCTTGTGCTAGCAAAAATGGAGAATGAGAAAACAATTTTCTGCCTTGTATGTGCAGCTCACGGCGTGAGCAAGAGAGAAAGAAGAGGAGAGTGTTTCACTTTTATTTTGTTCCCTTTGCATGCCAAAAACCGTGAGAGAGAAGGAAAATGAAAAGTGATATGATATCTAATACCAAAAGAATTTTTTAATGCAAAAAATCCTTCAAAACCGTGCATGGCTTTCCCTCCAAAATGAAATCCATCATTTGCCATCATTACCACACTTTAAGATTAGAGACAATGTATCATCCCTCAAAGGTGACTAGATACATCCACCATCTATTCGTATTAAGTAATGAGATATCGCGATGTGATTTGCGGATATCACTCGATTCAAAATACGAATGTGTCCGCAAACACTTTCGGGCTCGGTTTCGTTAATTCCAAATTAACGAATTTCCGTCGCGACGTGAATTAAATAATTACGCCTTGCGAAATTACTATTCAGTTCGCTAATGAATTAATTCTAAATTAATTCGTTTGCCCGAATTAAAATCCGATTTTAATTCCGCGTCGAAATCTAATTCCGTTTAATAATATATCGAATATTTATTTTATCGATTAATTCCAAATTAATCGATCTCTCTCTCTCTCTCCTAATAAGGCATTTTATCCAAGATAAAGTTTCTCCGTTATTAATCCAAGATTAATAAAGTTCGAATCAAACATCATAGGTGAATCTTCAGGAAGCGACCCAAGAGATCTCCGGATATGTTGGCAGTAAATACGGTCGTTGGATAATCCAAACACGTACGTACCTTGTACTACGTTTTTACCGATTTACAAGACAAGGTTGGCTTCTAGTAAAGCGCCATGCCTACCCAATTCTCCAGAAATATTCTTACTGGAATATTAGATCTATATCAAGCGTAGTATACCGTAGTATTGCGTACATCGATCCAGTATCGGACGATCACATGTTAGGCCTGGGGCTGGAAATGTGTATGCCCCGTACGAAACATATATCAGACATCAAACAACTAGTCTCTTTATCGGGCAACATACTGACCTAGTCATATTGTCCCGACGGTTGCAACCTTTTATAGAGCACTAGTTCTGTATCCTGCGTGATCATCAACTCCATATGTCTGAAGTGACACTTCCATCTTGACATCACACCCAGTGCACTACGATTCCTGATAAACCCAGAAGAGGTGAACACAGAACCAGTTAAGGTCCCCCAACCACCAAAACCAAAGTTTACCTATTGTCGCAAGTACTAGCGATGCAAGTCTCAGGTTAAGACCATATACACCTACCCTGATGCGGCCTCCCATAGACACGCAGACATACTACCAATGGGATTCCGCGTGGGTCTATCCAGAGCGAAGCTGTTTTCCATACCATCGGTAAAACACAACCTCCTATCGCACTTGCATAAGTATCATATACTTAAATATATGAGAACTATGTCGTTGTGCCCTCACAACATGCACAAGTGCAATACTAGTCTATTCCGCATTATCGATGTCCGATCTCGATAATACTCCGACTAGGGATATTTAATGATTTAAACCTTTATGTATTGATACTGTCTCATATCATTTCAATACGGAATTAATCATATGGACTTTCGCCATTTATATATCAAAGTAAATAATTACAAAACGGCAAAAGGCAATTTCATTACCACATAGTTAATTTTGTACAATAATACAATATCATTTACAAAATAGTGACGCTATGGGTCATACTGTCTAACAATCTCCCACTTGGCCTATAGCCAGTCACTCAAGCATCTAATACCTGAACTATGTATATGTCGTTCAAACACTTGCGAATAAACAGCTTTCGTCAGCGGATCTGCAATGTTGTTATCTGATGCGACCTTCTCGACTTTTACATCGCCACGATGTATAATCTCCCGAATCAGATGGTAACGCCGAAGAACATGCTTGGATCGTTGATGAGACCTTGGTTCCTTAGCTTGTGCTATAGCCCCGTTATTGTCACAATGTTGGTTTATTCTAAGGTCCCAAGATCAAATCAAGATATGAAATAATGCGTGAATACATCAACGGAGGTAGCGGAATACTCACATTGATCGGTTATGTCGATTTGAAGACGAATCAAGGCCAAAAACGTACTGCCCTTCACGCCAAACTGCTGGCAGTCCACTGCCCTGCAAAACAGAAATTTGAGTGAAGAAACGGAGCTCCTAGCTTCGTCGGATGGATCCCGTCTCATGGTCGAACCTCCCTACCACCTTCGCAAGACTTGTAAGTGTGCTAGCACTTGAACTTTCACCATGAAAACCCACTCTTGGCTTCCCTTATTCACGCCCAAACTGGTTCAAAACCAGTGAAGAATAGCCACACTTGGGCGTGAGAGAGATGAGAGAATTTGAGAGAAAAATGTGTTTTTGTGTAATTCATTTTTTGTTACCAAAAATCAATTTATATTTATGCCATAATATTCATTAAATTAATAATAAATTTATGACACAAACCATGCAATGGCTTAGAGTGTCAAACACTCAATTTCCATGCAATGACATTGAGTGCAATGTACACTATCACCATGCAATGCATTAGAATTAAATAATGCATAATATGACATGTGTCATGTGGGCCCCACACGTTTCCAAATGAAAGTGGGTCCACGTGCACTCACGCGTTCGGGTTCGATATTTCCGAAATACCGAGCTTACGTTGCGACGTTAATTAATCGAATAATTGCGGCTAGCGAAATTATTATTTACGTCGCTAACGAATTAATTCTAATTAACTCGTTTGCCCGAATTAAAATCTAATTTTAATTCCGCGTCGAAATCTAATTTCGTTTAATATATCGAATATATTAATTTACCGATTAATTCCAAATTAATCGTTATCTCTCTCTAGACGATATTTTATCCTAGATAAAATATCTCCGTAATTAATCCTAGATTAATTTTTCTCTCTCTTCTATATAATCCCAGATTATTCAAGAGTGCAAGTTGTGCGTCATCGGTGGATTATCGGGAAGCGACCCATGAGATCCCCGGATAATCTGGCAGTAAATACGGTCGTCGGAGTATCCGAATCACGTACGTACCAAGTACTACGTTCTACCCCGATTTACGAGACAAGGTCGACTCCTAGCAAAGCACCAAGTCTTCCCAAGTTCTCCGGACATATTCATCAAAGAATATCAAAGATCTGTATCAAGCGTAGTATACAATTGTATTGTGCATATCGGCCCAGTATCGGATAGTCACGTGCTAGGGCTGGGGCTGGATAAGTGTATGCCCCGTCCGAAACACATATCGGATATCTGGTAACTAGTCTCTATAATCGGATATTCATGACCTGGTCATAATATCACGATTGGATGCGCATCACTGAAGAGCACTAATACCGTATCCTGCGTGACATCATCTCCATTATGACTGGAGTGACACTTCCATCTTGACATCACATCCAATACACTACGATTCTCTGATAAACCCAGAAGTGGTGTACACAGAACCAGTTAAGATCCCCCACCACCAAAACCAAAGTTTACCGATTGTCGTAAGTATTAGCGATGTAAGTCTCAGGTTAAGACTATACACACCTACCTTGATTTCGGCCTCCCATAGACACCTAGTCATAATACCAATGGGATTCCGAAGGGTCTATCCAGAGCGAAGCTGTTTCCCGTACCATCGGTGAAACACGACCTCCTATCGCACTTGCACAAGTATCCAATACTTATATATATGAGAACTATGCCGTTGTGCCCTCACAACGCGCACAAGTGCAATACTAGCCTATTCCGCATTATCGATGTCCAGTCTCGATAATACTACGCTAGGGATATTTAATGATTAATCCTTCGTGGACTGATACTGTCTCATATCATCTCAATCCAGGAACTAATCATAGGGACCTCTCTTCATTTATATGTCTATGGTGATCTAATCACAAAATGAAGAGAGTGCAATTCCTTGTTACATAGTTAATTTGCTACAACAACACAATGATCTGTGCAAATAGTGACGCTATGGGTAATATTATCCCAATCTCCCACTTGGCACATAGCCAGTCACTCGAGTGTCCTACACCCGAACTATGTAAGGTTCGCTCAAATTGCTGAGGAAAGGTTTTCGTCAGCGGATTTGTTGTTTGACGCGCGATTTATACGATCATCACATCGCCACGATGTATGATCCGAACGAATCAGATGATATAGAAGTATATATCTGGATCGTCGATGATACCTTTAATTCCTTAGCCTGTGCTGACGCCTAGTTCAGCCGTTAACAGAACTATATCTAATCTAATTAGATTTATTATCGATCCAAATGGCTTCTATTGCTGCTTCAGCTGTAGCAATAATCCGCATTTGTTGTTTATTATCGGCAACAGTTATCTTGCTCGGAATATTTCCAGCTCAGTTGTTCCGTTATTCAAACTTTATAGTACCATAGTATTTAATTGTTTGGAAACTTGCAGCAGTGATCCCAGTCACTTCAAGTTCTCCTTCTCCATAGTAAAAGATAGCATCTTTAGTTCTCAGAGATACTATCAGATGTTCTTAACTTCAATCCAGTGACTGTCACTTGGATTGACCTGATTGTGACTCCATATGCTCGAAGCGTATGAGACACCAATACAAGTACATTTTAAATGTACAATTTCCCAGAGAGTGTTAACAACTCCAAATCTATCCCAGTAGATCTTTATTCCTCTAATAAAGGTTGTTATCTCCCAGAATTCTACGGAGAATTTCTATTGAAAGCCAAGCTTTCAACAATTGTTTTATGGGAATTTCACTGTCAGTGCGCTCTCCCACTAACCTCCTTATATACACAAGAAATATTTCGTTTTGAGTCAAATCATAAACCATTATGATTATTTCAAAACGTCAGTTCCAAGAACCTTATGCTTGCATTGATCCAAACATGGATCGAATAACCCGCAAACCTTGTTTGTCGGTTATATAAAATCGTCAGGATGTTGTAAACATCCTCGAAAAGGTTTCCTTTTCAGGAAAGCGATTTTGATTTATAACTGACATATTTCATAAATGAAATATATAGTTATTTTCAAGCATTTTCAAAATGGATTTACCATGGCAACAGTAAAAGGTTGAACCGTTATTAACACAATGTTGATAACGATACCTTTCCGTCAAAAGCCTAGCTTTGTACGTTGGTATGTTGCCATCCATGTATGTCTTCTTCTTGAAGACGTTAAATGTACCATAGGCACAATGCCTTGTGGTATAACAACTAGTATCCAAAATAGTTGTTATACATGGAATCCATTTCGGATTCATGGCACTTTGCCATAACAGAGAGTCGATACCTTGTATCACTTCCTCAAAACGTAGTCGGATGGTACACCTCCATAAGATTGACATCTTTATGAGGTTAGAGCAGAAACCCATACCCTAGGTTGTTTTCTGACTCTATCCGATCTACGAGTTTCTTGTGTATTTGAAGGTTAATGGTATAGTTTCATCATAGATGAACTATTTGTGTTCCATTAAGGACTTCGTGCCTTGAACAGTATTACTCTGATTTTCATCGAGTATCACTATCCTCCCACTGACCACTGCATATCGGTATTCCTCTCAGGAAAACCGCATGGTGAGCAACAATTATATTGTTCTCATGTGGGATTTACAAGTACTATATTTAAGGTTTCCCTTAGGATAACCTATATTGGCACTTATCCAATTTGGGTCCTTAGTTTGGTATCATCCAAACGCTATGCCTGGCATACCCAAATTATCAGGAATGAGAAACCTCGTTTCTTCCCTGTTCATATCCTATATGATATCTGTCAAACAGATTATATGGAACCTTATTCTAAATAAGTTTTGCACTGTTAATACATATCCTGTTGAAGGAAATTGTAGCTCAGAGCGACTCGTGATAAACCTTATCATGTCCAACAAAAATTCGGTTTTTGGTTCGGACACACCGTCTAACTAACGTGTCTCGGGAGGAGTCCTCATATGAAAGAATACCGTACTCTTTCATTTACGTATGAAACTTACTGCTTAAGTATTTTCCATTACGGTTTTACCGTGGCGGAATAATACTACAGCCGATCTGTTTGTCTACTTCGTGTCGAAACTCTAAAGTTTCCGATCTGTGTTCTTCAAAAGAAACATAACCACACCACAACGTGATGTCACATCCGTTAAGGTCACGAAATATTCATGTTCACATCTAGCCTAGCTAGATATGGGCCCACTTACTTCACCATGAATAGGGCTAACAGATCGGTGGCCCTTTTACTATTACCAAGTAAATAGTATTTTAGGTAGTTTACCTAATAAACTAGATTCGCAGACCTTATTTGAATAGTCAAATCAGTCCTAGTACCCACTCTATAAAAGTGTGGATATACGAGTCTTCTTTAATCGTGTCCTAGACAACAATGCCACAAATAAGTCTCCATTGATCAAATCAATTTGAGCTATTTATTTGTCATTTTATATGTTTGAGATTTTATTATATTCAAAATATAAATTCTGTTATTTACATCCAATGTATTTATCTCAGTATCATCTTTATATAATGAAACACTTTAGTGTTCTAGAATATAAAGGTTTTATATCCGCAATGGATTAAACACTGATATAGAGATAATGTCTCTAGTTAAACTAGTTACATTATGACAATTCCTAATTTAAATACATACCCAAAGGGTAGTTTCTAAACTTTAGGTATCTACGGTCGAAACAGCGACTTTCGTCCCGTTTCCGATTCGCAGAGAAATCTCGGCTTGAAGCCAGTATCCGGCTCACAGTGGATTCTGAACGTCAATACATATATTTTATGTACCACTCTAAGTATTTAAAATTCAATTTCAATACTAGTAGTGAACATAACTTTGACAAATATTTTTAAAGTTAGAGCCTCGCCCTTTCTTTAATTCCTTCGTGTCTTCCATATCCAAATGGTAGTCACTTTGGGATATGTCAATTATCTTTTCAATATTTCACAAACCTTTGGCCAAGCCTTGGGTTTCGGAATATCGAAACGATGTGCACCTTGTGCTACATGCCCAATTGCAAACTTTGACTTTTCTCCACTAGAATAGTCAATTAATTCTCCAAGAATTATTAATTGCAACTTTAATACTTTTAAATCTAAAGATAGATTTATTATAAGTATATTAATTAAGCACTAAAGTCATCATCACATAAATCTTCCAAAGACTTTATGCTCTACAATTTGCTTAATAATTGGCTTAGTAATAATAAGTTATTTTATCAAATAAATTAACCTATTATTAATTCCCAATTGAAAATTAAATCATTTAAAACATTTAATCCAAGGATTATATATATTTTAAATATTCAACCTTTCAATTCTTTCATGATTTTAATAATCCAACTATTTAATCAATTTTAATAAGGTACTATTTATTATAATGATTACAATAATCCAATTATTTAATCAACTATAATTTTAATATTGATTACTATAATCCAATTATAAAATCAACTATCATTGTAATATGTTCCGTAAGATATATAATTTATGTTTTCTGTTAATTGTCTGATTTGATCTGTCATTCTATATATGGATTCCACTTGACTCTGAAATTGTGCATCAATTTGAGCTTCCTATTCATTGAACCATTCTTTGAACATGTAAATCAACTGATCTTCCTCTGATGGTTCTGGTTCTTGATGAAGATCGTATGTGGATGGTGGATAAGATGGAAAATGTGGTTCTGTGAAATATGCTCGTTCTTCATACCTTGAATGATTCCGATAATTCTGCCACCCTGAAAGGTATATGCATTGACTGCTCAGTTAGTTACCATCACATATCTCACATCTCCCCATTGCGTTCTGATGAGCAAATGTAGTATTGCTTGGTTCTGGTATCCAGTGATAGTTGTTGGGCTGGACAATAGGCCTCAGAAAACCGGACTGTTGCTAATTGATTTGGGGTGTATCTTCTTTTAGTAAAGCTCGCAATCTTTCAATCTCCTAATAAAGATCCATGTCAACCACCTGAAAAATAAAAGTAGGAAATAAAAATTTCAGATAAAAAGAAAATTAGATACAAGTAAATTAGATAGCTTCAAAATTAATAACTCAAGAAAAATAAGTCCCCGGCAACAACGTCAAAAACTTGACCGGTGCGTAATCACACGCGTATAACGCAAGCGCACATATTGTTCAAGTAGTATAAAAATATCGATCCCACGAGGACTTAATTCCTACTATTGTTATTAATTATTGATAATATTTATTTACAAGTATCTGAGTAAGGGAGAAAAGAATGATTGCTTTTGGTTGGTTGAATGTGGATGTGCTTAAATAAAATAAACAAAAGAAAATACTAAGAAAAATAAATAAAAGACACAAAGATCTAGGGTTGTGATTCCACACAATATTATCCTAAAGATGAATTGATTCTCTTATATATCTGCAATAAGTCAGTTTGCTAACCTGGAACACGATGATATGCAAAAGCCTCTGTCGATGGTCAGACGCAAATACCCAAATAACCCAATTAATCATATGTCTATGTTAACCAAGTTACCTGAATTCATTAAGTTCAAGTTCCAAAAGTGGCTACCCCCCGCCCGATAGGTATATGTCTATCCTGTAAGGAAATCTATTAAAGGGTTATCTATCCTCAATGAAGATCGTGGTGTTAGACATTATGCTCTAGCGGTCACTGTTTGTAAATGATATTGTATTATTGTACAAAATTAACTATGTGATAATGAAATTGCCTTTTGCCGTTTTGTATGTGTTATTTACTTTGATATATAAATGGCGAAAGTCCATATGATTAATACCGGATTGAGATGATATGAGACAGTATCAATCCATAAAGGTTTAATCATTAAATATCCCTAGTCGAGTATTATCGAGATCGGACATCGATAATGCGGAATAGACTAGTATGCGCTGTGCACGTTGTGAGGGCACAACGGCATAGTTCTCATATATTTAAGTATTGGATACTTATGCAAGTGCGATATGAGGTTGTGTTTTTACCGATGGTACGGAAAACAGCTTCGCTCTGGATAGACCCCGCGGAATCCCATTGGTAGTTGTCTGGTGTCTATGGGAGGCCGCATCAAGGTAGGTGTATATGGTCTTAACCTGAGACTTACATTGCTAGTACTTGCGACAATCGGTAAACTTTGGTTTTGGTGGTTGGGGACCTTAACCGGTTCTGTGTACACCTCTTCTGGTTTAATCGAGAATCGTAGTGTACTGGATGTGATGTCAAGATGGAAGTATCACTTCAGACATATGGAGGTGATGATCACGCAGGACACAGAACTAGTACTCTATAAAAGGTTGCAACCGTCGGGACAATATGACCAGGTCAGGATTGTCCGATTTAAAGAGACTAGTTGCTTGATGTCCGATATATGTTTCGTACGGGGCAGACACATCTCCAGCCCCAGGCCTAACATGTGATCATCCGATACTGGATCGATGTACGCAATACTAGGTATACTACGCTTGATATAGATCTTATATTCCTATAAGATATTCTGGAGAATTGGGTAGGCATGGTGCTTTGGCTAGAAGCCAACCTTGTCTTGTGAATCGGTAAGAACGTAGTACGAGGTACGTACGTGTTCGGATTATCCGACGACCGTATTTACTACTGCCAAAATATCCGGAAATCTCTTGGGTCGCTTCCTGAAGATTCACCTATGATATTTGATTCGGACTTAATTAATCTTGGATTAATTGCGGAGAAACTTTATCTTGGATAAAGTGCCTTATTTAGAGAGAGAACGATTAATTTGGAATTAATCGATAAAATTATTATATTCGATATAATAATCGAAATTCGATTTCGACGCGAAATTAAATTAGATTTTAATTCGGGCATACGAGTTAATTTAGAATTAATTCGTTAGCGACGTAAATAATAATTTCGCCAGGCGCAATTATTTATTTAAATTCGATTTAATTAACGTCGCGACGTAAGTTCGGTATTTCGGAAATATCGAACCCGAACGCGTGAGTGCACGTGGGCCCACTTTCATTTGGAAACGTGTGGGGCCCACATGACACATGTCATTATATGCATTATTTAATGGTTAATGCATTGCATGGTGATAGTGTACAATACACTCAATGGTTATGCATGGAGTTTGGTGTTTGACACTCTAAGCCATTGCATGATTTGTGTCATAAGTTTATTATTATTTAATAAATATTATGGCATAAATATAAATAAATGATTTTTGTAACAAAAATTTAATTACATTACACAACACAACCTTTCTCTCTCAAATTGCCGAAAACTGCATGCAGTTTTTGCTCTCCATTTCTTCAATTTTGTTGCAAGATTTGAAGAAGTTGTGCATTGAAAAATCA
Source organism: Zanthoxylum bungeanum (assembly GCA_019454045.1). Lineage (NCBI taxonomy): Eukaryota > Viridiplantae > Streptophyta > Magnoliopsida > Sapindales > Rutaceae > Zanthoxylum > Zanthoxylum bungeanum. Next base: position 28,607 of record SKCR01039653.1, on the reverse strand, counting down.
CAACAAAGGCTAGCACCTTCAAGGGATCATAAAGAGTGATAGGGAAACCATCAAAGAGCTTGGAATACACAAAGCTTGGAGCTTTCCACCTCTTGTCTTCCTTGGCCGAAAATCATCAACCTTGGAGCTTCCACTTTTGGTTTGATTTTCTTCATCACTAAAGCATTGTAAGTATGATTCCGCCATACTTCATATTTTAATATATATTCATTGTTGTATTTCATATGCTTAATCTTTCCTTGGGACATATTATAGAAACCAACACGTGGGCTATTGAATCTAAGGCTGAAACCTAAAATCCATTCGTCAAGTTCATTTTAAGTTTACCAAATCAATCTTATTAATGGCCAATTAAAAAGAAGCTTTAATCTTAAGACTCAATAAACAAACTAAAGAATTACCCATAAAAAGAAAATCAATTATTAAGTGTGTGGATATTGTGTTTCATCACTTCTCTAGAATAAAAATAAAACGCTGGGGGTTGGGGGATCCACCTTTACTATTTCTAATTTAAAAATCTCCCTTACTATAATATAGAATTTATCAGTGACATTACCAACCAGCCATATAGGCGGTATCCTCATTAAGTCAGATTTTAATTAAGTCTGATTGACCATAAAGGCGGTATCATTATTTGTCCATAAACCAGCTATATAGGCGGTAATCATCTGTCACATAAAGACCGGCCATATAGGCTGTGTCACATTATGTCAAATAAATAAAACCATCCATTCAGGCGGTATAACATTTTATGTAAATTATAATTTTCCATATTATAATTAAGGGAGATTAATCTAAACTAAAATAATAAAAGCTTCACCCTTCCCCCAGTGGAAAAATTAACTACAAAACATAAAAGTAAATAAATGAAAATAAACTACTACTATTACTGAAAATAAAAATGCATAAATTAAATACTGAAAATAAATACAAACAAGATGCAATCCTTAAATTCCTTACAAAAACCTAAGGAAAGCATGAGAATTACAAATGAAATGGCTTGGTATTTATAGGAAAATCTAAAGGCTTTCACCAATTTCTCCACCAATTGCTCCATTAATTGCTCCACCAAACATGGCACCAAAAATGGCACCAAATATGACATCAAACATGGCACCAAACATGGCACCAAATCCTCCACCAAACATGCAAGCATGTTTGGTGGAATTTTGACAATTTTTATTTATTTATTTGTTTTGAAAATGATTTTAATAATTACACATAACACACTTACGGATATTTCATCAATTTCGGTCATGCAATATTCAGAATTCGAAATTATTTTATTCTTAAAAGTTGTAGATCTTTGAGTCTTCTTTCATCGGGACCTTGAATCAACTCAATCTGATATCGAAGTAAGATGTTATTACCAAAATACGACAATTTCACAAAATTGGAATTTCCGAAACCGTCCTTCGTTAGGACGCCCTTTCAAGTTTCCAATCTCCAAAATCAAAATGTCAATTCTATTTTTTTGCCCTTATTTGACCCATATTTCGTCCTAAATGATTCCATTAAGTCCCAATTTTATTTTATCTCCAAAATAAACTAAAACACATCAAAACGTTCACAAAACCCGAGAAACTTTACAAGATATTAGGTTAAATGAGTGGGAAATAGTGATATAAGTACCACTCATCAGATAGATGCTCCTAGATCATAAATTCAGAGCCTGGAGGGTAGCATAGATCCGCACCCCCGATTCTAGTTCAGTGGCTTGCAGGACGACTATATGTAACTCCCCGAGTCCACTAGTTTCAGGGACATGTAGTGGTATGCTTTGGGGGACGGCGATACGTAACGCCCCAATGTCATAGATTTGCACTTCTGGCTCTAGTTAGGCGTATGGAGGGATGGCAATATGTAACATACCCATGAGTCAGGTTTTTCAGAGACAATTTTCCAGTGACAGGTTTTCAGAAAAAAAGGATATCTAAGATGCAGTTTTTAGAAATGAAAGTTTTATAAAAGAGTTTCAGAAAGAAAATTTAGTTTTACAGAAAAGACTTAGAGTGTTGCAAACAGAAAAGCTTTTTCAGAAAAGTTTTGTAACAATAGTTGTGTTTTCAGAAAAGAAAAGAGTTTTCAGAAAAAGATGGTTTCTAGAGACAGTTTTGGGATTTAGAACTAAGAGTTTTCATAAAAGCACATCAGTTTTTATTTTAATTGTCCACTCACTTAGATAGTTCAAACGATCTAACCCCCCACTCCTAGTTTCCTTATTTTGCAGGTTTACTTGGAGGACGAGCTCAGGAGGATGGATACTGATGGCAATCACTAGGGTGTTTGGTCCACAAAATCAAGTCAAGTCTAGTTTTAGATAATTATATAGTATGGTTGTGTACCGGTACTTATGTATAGAGTTGTAAGAAAAGAGATGTTGAGTTTCAAATGTGTATATAATATTTTATATTCTATGTTCAAGTTTTGGGCAGAGGTCCCATATATGATATTGTACTTTAAAAGAGTATTAGTGATGTTCTTAGTGAAAGAAAAAGTCAGAGGTTCATGGGGATAGTACTGTTGGACAATTATGACTAATAGCATCACTATTTGTACAGAACATGGTGTTGTTGTACAAATAAACTATGTGACAAAGGAAATTGCTCTTTTATCATTTGTAATTAGATTACCAAGATCTATAAAGGATAAAAATCCATATGATTTTTACTGGATTAATAAAATATGAGACAATATTAATCCACTAAGGTTTAATCATTAAATATCTCTAGTCGTAGTATTATCGAGACTGGACATCGATAATGCGGAATAGACTAGTATTGCACTTGTGCGCGTTGTGGGAGAATAACGACATAGTTCTCATATATTTAAGTATTGGATACTTATGCAAGTGTAATAGGAGGTACTGTTTACCGATGGTACGGAAACAGCTTCGCACTGGATAGACCCCTCAGAACCCATTGGTAGTATGACTATGTGTATATGGGAATCCAAATCAGGGTAGGTGTATTTGGTCTTAACCTGATACTTGCATCGCTAATACTTGTGATAATCAGTATACTTTGGTTTTGGTAGTCCGGGGCTTTAACAGGTTCTGTGTACGCCTCTTCTGAGTATACTGAGAATCGTAGTGTATTGGGTGTGATGTCAAGATGGAAGTATCACTCCAGCCATATGGAGATGATGATCACACAAGATACGGAACTAGTAATCTTAAGTACTGCAGTCATCGGGATAATATGACTAGGTCATGATTATCCGATCATAGAGACTAGTTACCAGAGATCCGATATATGCTTCGCACGGGGCAGACATAACTCCAGCCCTAGGCCTATCATGTGATATCGATACTGGATCGTAATACGCAATACTACGTATACTACGCCTGACAAAGATTACATATTCCTTAAAAGAATATTTCTGGAAAATTGGGTAGGCACAACGTTTTGCTAGAAGCCAACCATGTCTTGTAAATCGGTAAAAATATGGTACGAGGTACGCACGTATTCAGATAGTCCGATAACTGGATTTACTGCTAACATATCCAGAGATCTCATGGGTCCCTTCCTGAAGATGCACCGATGACGTTTGACTCGAACATAATTAATCTGGGATTAATTAGTAGAGAGAGAAAATTAATCTAGGATTAATTACAGCGAGAATTTATCTGGGATAAAATTCTATTATAAGAGAGAGAACGATTAATTCAGAATTGATAGATAAAATAATATATTCGATATATTAAATGAAATTAGATTTCATAACGGAATTAAAATTGGATTTTAATTCGGGCGAACGAATTAATTTAGAATTAATTCGCGAGCGACTAGTATAATAGTTTTTCTAGGCATAATTATTTAATTAAATTTGATTTAATTAAGTTGCAATGGAAAATTCGTTAATTCAGAATTAACGAACCCGAGCCCAGAATGTGTTTGCGGGCCCACTCGAATTTTGAATTATAGTGGGGCCCACACAAGTCACATCACCTAGTCAACTTTATCAACTTTTGGTTGATGGAAGTTGGTGGTTGGTGGAAGCTTGTAAAACATACAAATTTGATTTTGGTAATAGATAATTGATTTTTGGAAAACAATAATATACAATACAAGTAACAAAAACCCTCTCTCTCTTCCTCTTTTTGGCCTAGGGCCGAATTCCTCTCCCTATTTTCTCTCAAAATGGCATGAAAGCTTGGCTTCATGTTCTTGATTTTTTGCTTCAAAATCTCAAGTGCTAGCACACTAAAGGGGTCATTCAAAGGTGTTAGGGAAGCCAATCTAAGAGTTTGGAATTCAAGAACAAGCTTCGAAGCTCAACATACAATTCAAAGGAGAGCTTGGAGCAACTTCAAAGGAGGCAAATTTTTGTTGTCTACACATCCTACTTAGCCGATCAAAGTGAGTACTTTCCTCTATCTTACTTTGTTTATTCACACATCTTTCATGCTTAATAGATCATAGGTTGTTCTTATAGAACCTACCAAGTACGGTCTATTCCTTGCCAGTAGCATATCCAGATTGGGGATGTTACAATGATGGTATCAGAACATGGTCTAGGGAGTCAGTGACTGTAGTGGGTAGAGTGCTGGGGTCTTGTATATGTAGTGTGTTAGGGATATGACCTATACCCAACTTGTGGATGGGCTATATATACATGTATTTTTAATATTTTCATTAATTAATAAAATGGCAATCTTTATTATACGTGTCTTATATAAATTATATGAATCATCAAACACTGTAATAAAGCCCTTGGAGTAATAAGATGATGGCTTCAACGCCTTATGAGAATCATTACTCTCAAACGTTCCCAGTCATAGTTTTGTGAATAATCCGGGCGTTCAGAAAGACTAGAGACTAGCATGATGATATGATCCGCCCTTAAGTGGGGTAGTCGATCTCATATGGTACTAGCGGAGATCCATCCGCTTGGTGTATCACATGGATGCATGAATTGTTCGTGTCTATCGAACTGACCGCCGAAAGTATTCACATGGAGTTTTTATCCCATGTGTCTGTGAGAACTTTCATCTATCGATTGTATGACTAGTCCTTAGACTTGAAGTCTTTACAATCTTATGTGTGGATCAATTGACTTTGACATTCTCCTTCCCCAGTTCAAAAGATCTGGTCATAAGGGTATGATTGGGTCATTTGTTGAAACACATGAAGTTTGTAAAGATATAACAGAGAATCACCACTCTCTCGGATAATATTTTCTTATAAGAGTAGTATTCCAGTTCGCGGGTTGATATGTGTGATCAGTGCTTGAGACTGGCCACAGCGGAAGAATCATGTGAGATTCTTGGGTTAGCACGATTCATGACACTATCAACATCATACCTTTGACTATATGGGTAGACATTTTCCATACCCTAGGTCAAAAGGTGGGGATATAGTAAGGCGATGGACCGTATCATATGTAAATCGCATACAGAATGGGTATTTATCTTTCCTTCTCATTTGGGGGCCTTGGCATGTTGCTAGATGTCAACCTTGGTCATTGAAATAGAATGACCATCTAATCGGAGGATAATTTTTATTTGATTAAATTATCACGATTCATTTTATGTCCAACTTAAGGGGAACCCTAGTCACACACAACAAAGTCAAAATCAATGGTTAACAGTGTACAATACAAATTTAATAGCATATATGATTGCTGTAGGAATTGTTCATAAATGGTTCAATGTGTTTAATTATTGAACATATCATTTATGAGGTTCCATAGTGGCTTAAGGATTGGTGAATGACGATAGGGGCATTTTGGGAATTCGAATAAATAAATAAATAAAAAGAAAAGCGCAGATGGCGCTTCATTTATTTTATTTTATTTATTTTTTATTTATTCTAATTCGGCCCAAACTCTTATTAGGGTTTTATAATCTCATTAAACCATTAAATTAATATCCAATGGCTAAGATTAAATTAGCATTTATCCCACATCGGATTTTTAATTAATTTTGTTGTCTTTGGAGCAACTATATAAACCCAAAGAATTCTTTACAAATTCTTACACCAAAACCTTTCATATCTTGGGTTTATATAAGTGATTAACTCTAAAGTTTAAGAGTAAGCCACTGATTTTGAGGATCCTTAAGTCTAATTGACTAGAGGAATCTCAAGTTAAAAGTTTTGAGGTATTTGCCTAGGCTAGCACCAAGAGCAAAATATTCGTGCACTCAAGGCGTAGTCTTCCCGTTGAGTTTTGGCTTTGGTGTATGCACCTTTGGAGGCCACACACTTTGGTGGCTCTTTGGAACGTGGAAGAGCTTGCTGAGTTCGAGAAAATCTTGTAGATTTGAGGGAGGACTGGAGGAGTCTTCGGTTCAAGTAAGTCTTTTACTTTCTTTATTTTTAATTAGAGTCTTTATGATAGTTAGCATGTTTAAGTTTATGTTCTTTGCATGTTTTACGAGTTTTTATGCTAAGAATATATAGTAACATGCCTAAGCTTGTAGAATAATCAAAACAAATGGGTATTGGGCAAAGGGATAGCGGCATCATAATTTTTAATTTTCCGCTGCGCACTCGCGGCCGCTTCCCAACAGTGGTATCAGCTCTCCGTTTTTGTTTTGTTTAGTTCTCTCTCATTTGAATTAGAAACCTAACACCATGAACTTACTTTTAGGCACAAGGTTTGCATGATTTGGTTAAGATTGGAATTGTAAAATTGCATTTAAATTCCACGCATCTGTAAAAAAAGTGAATAGTAAATTTATTTGATTAAAATAAAATGCAATATCATAATTAAATATTAATCAAAGTTATTTAATGGCTAAAATAATTCCAACATATTAAAACTCATATGCTTGATGATTCTATGTATGATTAGAATTGGCATGATTATTTTAGGGTGCAAGCATCTATTGACTTTCTAAGGAAATATAGAGTGTATTGCTTATCCCTTAGCTAAGTAATTATTTTGTGATGAACTTAGAGATTTATTACTTTTAAGTCTAATAAATATAAATCACTTGTTTATAATAAAAGACATTATAAAATATACAAGTGGGGTGGGACCAAGGCGTTAATAAAACTTTCCAAACTAAAGTTAATTTAACCAAAGGTATTACTAGAGTTAGATAATGATTTGGTGTCTTCCTTCACTCACTACCTTTTTTTAGCCAAAAGGAAAAGTTGTGAAGACATCTAGATAATCATTTACTCAAAGCTTACTTTAAAGCATATTTAAAGTGTTTGAATAATTTGGAGGATCTATTGTTTATTCATGTCACCAAGGCAATAAGAGCCTAAGAGGTAAGGGTATTTAAGAGAGTTCGCTCCACCCTCCCTCTGGGTAATTTTCAATGGAGGAATCCATTTGACAGTTATTCACTTAAACTTGCTAAAATCCTCAATATAATTTAAGTCTAAAATTTGCCTCACATTGTAAAGTATAGACCCAAAAGGCTTAAACCGTATTGGCAGGACTAGGCTTTACGAGACTGACCAATACCAATTTTGTCCATAAATCTTACTATTGACAATGGTTTGACTTTTTTGAGTCATAAGACGCAGCGACCCTTAGGCGTGGTCTTATATCTTAGTGGCAAAGATTGGGTGTCCACAAGGACTAGCATAAGCTATGGCATGTTTGATTGCCCAACCCAATGATCAAGGAATTGTGATTTATATCATAAATTGGTTGGGAACCTATCTAATTATCATATTTTATAACGATCGGCCCTAGTCGGAGTTGTGAAATGATGATAATGGGATCATTGCCTACAAGAAATCCATCATATTAGGGTTGATATGATTTGCTTAAAATTTTAAAACAATTGAGTAGGAGAAACTTCATAATATTAAAAGCCCATGTTATTATGAAACATTAATGAAAACATATTCTTAATTTTAACATTCTCTCTTAACAGATGGGTTAAAATATTTCACAAACATTCAAATGGAAAACAGAATATCACTTCGTTCCTCCTTGATGAGCATAAGCTCAAAGGGGACAACTATAATGACTGGTTTAGAAACCTTAAAATTGTCTTACACAAGAAAAAGATTTTATATGTTCTTGAATGACCATTTCCCTCTGAACACACAGAAGATGCTGACCAAAATACATTTGATGCTTGGAAGAAACACGTGGATGATGATGAGCAAGTAGTTTGCATAATGCTTGGCTCTATGTCGAACGAACTTCAAAAATCTCACGAAGATATGGATGCTTAAACTATCATCTTTCACTTGAAGGAGTTGTATGCAACTTCTATTCATATCGTGAGATTCCAAGTGTCATGTGCCTTATTCCAAACAAGGTATAAGGAATGATCTGTTAGTGGACATGTGCTTAAGATGATTGGCCACATTGAAAAATTGGCCAACCTCAGGTTCATCATGGATCATGAGATAGGTCACGATCTAATTCTTTAGTCCTTACCAAAAGACTTCTCTAACTTTATTAAACAGTTTCATTTGTCTATTAAAGAAGCTACTTTAGCAGAATTGCACAATCTGATAAAGCAAGCAGAGAAGGACTTGAAACCAGAGCTTAAAACCTTCGTCATGCTTACGGGTACAGACCTGAAGCCACGAGCCCCAAAGAAAAATAAGGGCAATGCCAAGGCTCTAGATCACCTAAAGCCCAATTGTAAGGTGGAGAAGAAAAAGGGAAATGGGAAATGTTTCTTTTGTGGAAAGAAGGGTCATTGGAAGAAAGACTGCAGATCCTTGAAAGCCAAGGAAGCTAGGGAAGCCCAAGAGGCCAAGAAGCCCAATGCTTCAGGTATGTTGTATATGATTGAACTATATTCTCAAAACTCTGAACCTTCTACTTGGGTGCTTGACACCGGTTGTGGGACTCACTTGTGTAACAATGTGCAAGGCCTGAGAAATAGTAGGAGACTCCATCATGGGGAGGTTGACTTACGCATGGGTAATGGAGCAAAGCTGGCTGCATTGTGCGTGGGGACTTATTCATTAGTTTTGCCGAATGGTTTAGTTTTAGACTTAGAAGATTGTGTGTAAGTACCTTCTCTAGTAAGGAACATCATTTAAATTTCTTCTTTATGTAATAAAGGCTTTTCATGCCTAATAAGTTGTAATGAATGTTCTATTTATTTCAATGAAATAAAATATGGAGATGGTATTTTGAATAATGGTATCTATGTCTTACAAACTAACAAAGAACGTTCAACCTCTAATATATGCAAAGTTAACTCGAATAATCTCAACGAATCACTTCTATGGCACAGTCACTTATGTCATATCAATGAAATAATATTAACTAAGCTACATAAGGATGTGTATTTCAGACCCTTCAAATATGAACCTTATGGAACTTGTGAGTCTTGTTTACTTGGTAAAATGACCAAATTACCCTTCAAATGTAAAGGTGTTGGACAATTATGACCCATAGCGTCACTATTTGTACAGATAATGGTGTTGTTGTACAAATTAATTATGTGACAAAGGATATTGCACTCTTATCATTTGTGATTAGATCACCTAGATGTATAAATGATGAGAGGTCCCTATGATTTGTTCCCTGGATTGAGAATGATATGAGACAGTTTCAGTCCACGAAGGATAAATCATTAAATATCTCTAGTCAGAGTATTATCGAGATTGGACATCGATAAATACGTAAAAGACTAGTATTACACTTGTGCGCGTTGTGAGGGCACAACGACATAGTTCTCATATATTTGGGTATAGGATACTCACGCAAGTGTAATAGAAGGTTGTGTTTCACCGATGGTACGGGAACAGCTTCGCTCTGGATTATGACTATTGAGAATAGTAGCGTGTTGGGTGTGATGTCAAGACGGAAGTGTCACTCCAGTCATATGGAGATGATGGTCACGTATGATATGGTAATGGTTTTCTTAAGTACTGCAGTCATCGGGATAATATTACTAGGTCATAGTTATCCGATATAGAGACTAGTTACCAGACATCTGACATGTACTTCGTACGGGGCAGACACAATTCCAGCCACAGGCCTAGCACGTGATCATCCGATACTGGACAGAAATACGCAATGCTACGTATAATACGCCTGATACAGATCCTTTATTCCTATAAGGATATTTCCGGAGAATTGGGTAGGCATGGCGCTTTGCAAGAAGCCAACCTTGTCTTGTGAATCGGTGTAAACGTAGTACTAGGTACTTACGTGTTCGGATAGTCCGACGACCCGATTTACTGCCAACATATCCGGGGATCTCATGGGTCGCTTCCCGAAGATTCACCGATGACGTATGACTCGCATTTTAACTAATCTGGGATTAATTTAATGAGAGAGAAAATTAATCTGGGATTAATTGCGGAGATATTTTATCTGGGATAAAATATCAATTAAAGAAAGAGAACGATTAATTTGGAATTAATCGGTAAAATAATATATTTGATATATTTAACGAAATTGGATTTTGACGCGGAATTAAAATTAGATTTTAATTCGGGCGAACGAGTTAATTTAGAATTAATTCGTTAGCGACGTGAATAGTGATTTTACTAGGCGTAATCGTTTAATTAGGTCGCAACGGAAAATTTGTTAATTTGGAATTAGCGAACCCGATCCCGGGATTGTTTGCGAGCGCATTCGCATTTCGAATTCAAGTGCGGCACGCAAGTTAAATCAAGCATCAAATCATTAATCACATCAAACGTCAAATCACATGTCACTTTGAGTGATGTGACAATTGATTGATTGATTGATGTGAGTTGATGTGAGATAATTGAAAGCATTTAATGCTTTGTTTTTGGAAAAGGTTTTTGGTAAATGGTTAATTAATTTTGGAAATTAAAATAAACCTATTACATTTCTTTTTCCCTCCTCTCTCTCCTAGTTCACGGTTTCACTAGTTTTTGGAGACATTTTCTTCATCTTTCTCTCTCGGCCGTAGAGGCATTTCTTCACTGTTTTTCTTCTGCAAAAACCGTGAATGAGGGAAGCAAAAATGTGAGAAATTTGCGGCAAATTTCTTGAGAGCTAGCACTCCGAAGTTATGCGAAGGTGAGAGGGTAGCTTACCAATGAGCATGGAAGTTCAACACAAGCTTGGAGCTTGCTTGAAGTACCTCACATGGTCAAAGCCTATGAGACACCAGGTCACGTATATTTTTCAATGTACGATTTCTCGGAGAGTGTTCATGAAAGCCAAGCTTTCACCGATAGTTTATGGGAATGTCATTTCCAAGAAATGATATGTTATCATTATTTATATGACATCCACTGTCAGTGCGCTCCCACTAACCTCCTTATATACACAAGAATAATTTTCGTTTTGAATTAAATAATAAACTATTATGATTACATCAAAACGATAATTCCAAGAACCTAATGTTTGCTTCAATCCAAACATGGATCGAACAACCTGCAAACCTTGTTTGCTAGTTTTTGTACGACAAAACCGACAGAATGTTTTAAACATCCTCCAAAAGGTTTCCTTTTCAGGAAAGTGATTTTCCCGTTTAGCTGACATATTTTATAAATAAAACATGCAACATTTGCAAGCATTATCCAAATGGATTTACCGTGTCAACAGGTAAAAGGTTGAATCGTAGTCAACACAATGTTGATAACGATACATTTCCGCTAAAAGCCTAGCTTAAAACGTTGGTATGTTGCCATCCATGTATGTCTTCCTTGAAGACTTATATAGTACCAATAGGCACAATGCCTTGCGGTACATCAACTAGTATCCAAACATAGTTGATATACATGGAATCCATTTCGGACTCATGGCACTTTTCCATAATATGGAGTCAATACCTTTTATCACTTCCTCATACGTAGTCAGTTGGTATACCTCAAAAGATAGACATCTTTATGAGGTGAGATCAGAAACCCATACCCAAGGTTGTTTTCTGATTCTCTCCAACTTACGTGGTTCTTGTGTATTCGAAGATTACTGGTATAGTTTCATCCTTGATGAACTATTTATGTTCCCTTAGGAATCAGTGCCTAGAACAGTATTACTCCGATTTTCATCGAGTTTTACTATCCTCCCACTTACCACTACATATCGGTATTCCTCTTAGGAAAACCGCATGGCGAGCAACAATTAAATTGTTCTATTGTGAGATGTATAAGTACTATACTTTGGTATCCCTAGGATAACCTACAATTGGCACTTATCCAATTTGGGTTTTAGTTTGGTATCATCCAAACATATGCCTAGCATTCCCAAATTTATAGGAATGAGAAAACCCGGTTTCTTTCCTGTTCATATCTAATATGAAGTCTGTCTAACAGATTTTTATGGAACCTTATTCAAAATAAGTTCTGCACTGTTTATGCGTATCCGTTGAAGGAAATGGTAGCTCAGAGCGACTCATGATTAACCTTATCATGTCCAAAAAAATTTGGTTTATCTCAGTTCGGACACACCGTCAAATTGACGTGTTCCGGGAGGAGTCCTCATTGAAAGAATACTATACTCTTTCAAGTATATTAGAAACTTATTGCTTGAGTATTTTCCATTACGGTCTTACCGTGACGGTTTAATACTTTAGCCGATCTGTTTTATCTATTTCGTGTCGAAACTGTAAAAGTTTTCGATTTGTGTTCTTCAAAAGAAACACATAACCATAACGCGATGCCACATCCGTAAAGGTCACGAAATATTCATATCCACCTCTAGCCTAGCTAGACATGGGCCCACTTGCTTCACTATGAACTAGGGCTAACAGATTGGTGGCATTTACACTTTTACCCAGTAAATAGTGTTTTAGGCACTTTGCGCAATAAACTAGATTCGTAGACTTTATTTGATTGGAATCAAATTAGTCCGAGTACCCACTCTTCAAAAGTGTGGATATATAAGTCTTGTTTAATTGTGTCCCAGACAACAATGCCACAATATGTTTCTTCTGATCAAATCAGTTTGAGCTGTTTGTTTGTCATATTATATGTTTGAGATTATTTATATTCAAAATATAAATTTTTTTATCCACATCTAATGTGTTTATCTCAATATCATCTTTATATAATAAAACACTTTAGTGTTCTAGAATATAAAGGTAAATCTGCAACGGATTAAACACTGATATAGAGCTAATGTTTCTAGTCAAACTAGTTACATTATAACAGTTTACAAATTTAGGTACACACCCGAAGGGTAGTTCCTAAACTTAGGTATCTACGGTTAAAACAGCGACTTTCGTCCCGTTTCCAATTCGCAGATAAATCTCTACCGAAGTCAGTATCATGCTTATAGCAGATTCTGTACATTAGTACATATTTATGTATCACACTAACTATTTAAAATCCAATTTTAATACTAGTAGTGAACATATTTATGACAAACACATTTGAAGTCAGAGCCTTGCTCGTTCTTCAATTCCTTCACGTCTGCCTTGTTCAAACGGCAGTCACGCTTCCACGATCCCGTTTGCCACAATTTAGGCAGACATTTTGGGATATGTCATTTATCTTCCTAGAAGAATATAATGATTTTGCCTTTGCCCTTTTTCATATTCTAGAAGCCTTTGGCCAAGCCTTGGACTTCTAGAATATCGAAGTAAGGTGCGCCTTGCGCTACTTGCCTTATTGCAAACTTTGACTTTGTCTCCTTGAGAATAGTCATTAACAGTCCATGAGTTATCAATTGCAATTTCAGTACTTCTAAAATCTAAGTATAGATTTATGAAGATCCTACAATTTCTTTATCATACTTTAAGGATCTAATCCTTAGTTCTGATTTAGAAATTAATGAGTCTACTGCGACAAGCTTAATGGATTAAGTACTAAAGTTATCATCACATGAATCTTCCAAAGATCATGCTCTACTATTTGCGTAACTCCGGGCTTAGGCCTAATATGTGATTTTATCAAATAAAGTAACTTATTAGTTTCCAGGACCATCCTGAAACTTTATTCCCAATTTGAAAATCAAACCATTTAAATACATTTTCCCTAGGATTATGTTTTAAATGTCAATCTTTCAAATTTATCTTAATTCTAATAGTCCAACTATTTAATCAACGATTTTGGTACTTTTAAATATAATGATTATTATAGTCCAACTATTTAATCAACTATAATTTAATTGTTTGAATACAGTCCAACTGTTAATTAAAACAACGATTTAAATATTAGTCCAACTAACATTTAATTTATATGACGAATGATATTTGTTTGAGCGCGTATGGCAAGTAATTAAACGAATATTGCAAATTCAATTCTTGCCTCCCACTATTTTTCGGCGAGCCTCTAACCCTCTGTCGAGTACTCGGGAAACCGTGTTTCCTAGCGGGCTAGGATCCCGTTAAATATCACATAATCTTGACTTTGGCCAACAAATTGTATGATAATTAACTAGGTAGATCTATAAGATCAATTGGATCCAATCCAATTCCTAGATCCAGTATGGGAACTTCCAAGTCCGAAACATATATCTTATATATGCCAATACATCCAATGTATTACCTAACCTTTTTCCTCTGAATCAACTAAGCCTTGGCTTTGGCACACATACTTAGTTATCCCAGTTAAGCGCGACCCATTGACCATGGAAAGCTTCGTAATCAATGTCGATGGACAAGAAGTGGTCTTGACTTTGGTCAACAAACCACAACTTGGACAAGACACCGATATAGAACAAAGCTCTTGTGACTCAAACACATCCTCGACGGACAAAGACCTTGACTTTGGCCAACAAGCCAATGCCAGTCTTGGATCTTGAGTAAGAATCACTCAATGGAAGGAAAAACGCTTAATATTTTGCGAGGGTTTTTCGCGTGCAAATTGGCAACCAATTTATTATATTTGTTAAGGTCTCATCATCATACATCTTTAAACATGCATTCTAAACACATAATAAAGCGCGTATAATAAATTATAATGATATACAGATGGATACTTTACACATTGATCCTAGATCAAATCTCTCTATTTCTCTCTCCCGCTAGCACATGTATTACATCTACCTGTTACACTACACTTCTAAAGAAACCTCATTTACATTGAGGGGAATAGGTCAGAAGAGAATACAAAGAGTAAAGAGGTAATAAGGCTGGACACGCAGGTCCAATTAATAAATCAAATTTATTACAACAATTTTTAAAATTGCCCTACCCTTCTAATATCCATCCGATATACATTATTCATGCATCGCAACCATGTATTCACACAAGAATGCTATCAATCAATGTAATCAAATTAATTAATCTGATAATTAGTGACCATCCAATGTTCAAATAATGATTTGATTTTGCTCGAGTCAAAACTGTTTTGTGAATAAGTACTCAAAGTACGAATTCTCGAATTAAATTAAACTACATAATTAAATCCAATTCAATTTGTATTTAATACTAACTCGCTATTTAATTCCAAATTAAATATTAATAAACCTTTACGATTTAAATTCCAAATTTAATCGTTACGGGTCTCAAAGCCCGATTAACGTCCAACGTTTATTTAATTAAAGTCCAATGGGCTTTTAATTAATTTCTTTAGGCGTGGACTTTTGGTCAACTCGGGTCAACCCCAATAACCAAAGTCCAATCCGGGAGTTACCCTATAAGCCTAGAAATCAATTTAGGCCCATTAGGCCCAATTAAACTTTAAGGGTCCATTAGTCGCATTTGGGCTTTATAGAAGCGGTTTTGGGCCTAATTGGATCCAACCAATTTTGCCTAAACCCAACTTAGTACAACCAAGCCCAATAAACCCAATAACAACTTTAAAAGTCCAATTTCCAAAATTAGGCCCAATATAATTAAATTACAAATTCCAAATTCCTAATTTAATTACCAAAGTGTATAGCATTATTAATTACCCAAATCAATATTTCAAAAACATCAAATTAGCCTAATTAATCATGCTCATCATCATTAAATCATGTCCAACAAAATTTTAAAAAAAATCAAACCCAGTACATGCTTTATATGTCTCGGCCAATTAGGGAATTTTATGTCCAAATCAAATTCAATCCAATTAAATTAAATTCAACATTAAATCAATATTCCCAAATGATTTCCAACACATCCAATGATCAAAAAATCAAAAATCCAAGACATTAGAGCTTCTTATCCATTCGGCCAAGCCTCATATTTTAGGCAAATTTGTTCCAAACAAAATTTGATCAAATTGATCCAATCAATCTTAAATTAAAACACATTTAAGAATAATAATTCATCCAATTTCATTAAATCATGCTCAAAAACATTTTACCCAAATTTTAAGCCCTAAATCATTTTCATACTCAACATGGATCTGATACAATTGTTGGAATTCTCTAAGCTTCCCAAGATCGAATCAAGCAATGAAAATACATGTGAATACAATGAATGAGTTGCGGAATACTCACATCGATCGGTTGAGCGACGCTACGACGAACAAAAATTCAGTTCTGCTCAACAACAGCTCACGGTAGTGAGCTTTTGGTCATCCCAAAGATGCGGCTTTGGTGCTCCTTGAACAAGCTCCAAGCTTCGTCAAATGATTCCAAGCTAATGGGTGGACTTCCCTATCACCTTCATATGTCTCTTGGAGTGCAAGCTCTCAAGAAATTTGCCACAAAGTTCCCACACTTTGCTTCACATCTTCTCGGTTTTCTTGGCAGAAACCAGTGAAGAAAGTGGCCTGTTGGCTGAATGAGAGAGATGAAGATTTTGGCTCCCAAAATCGTGAGAAGATAGAGAGAATGAATAAAATGTGTATTTGGTTTTTAATTTCCAAAATCAATAAACCATATACCATTTTTCATTTCAAAAAGTCAAAGGCAAAAGACAATTAATGCCTTCCAACTACATCCATCAATCCATCAATCTATCAAATCAAGTGACAAGTTGTCATATCACTCAAAGTGACTAATGATTTGAAGATTGATGCGACTAGCGATTTGACGCTTGATTTGACTTGCGTGCCGCACTCGAATTTGAAATGCGAATGCGTTTGCAAACAATTCGGGGCTCGGGTTCGCTAATTTCAAATTAACGAATTTTTCGTTCCGACGTAATTAAATGATTAAGCCTAGCGAAATCACTATTCACATCGCTAACGAATTAATTCTAAATTAACTCGTTCGCCCGAATTAAAATCTAATTTTAATTCCGCGTCGAAATCTAATTTCCTTTAATATATCGAATATATTATTTTATCGATTAATTCCAAATTAATCGTTATCTCTCTTTAATTGACATTTTATCCCAGATAAAATATCTCCGCAATTAATCTAAAATTAATTTTCTCTCTCATCTAATTAATCCCAGATTAATTAAAGTGCGAGTCATACGTCATCGGTGAATCTTCGGGAAGCGAACAATGAGATCCCCTGATATGTTGGCAGTAAATACGGTCGTTGGACTATCCGAACACGTAAGTACCTGTACTACGTTTGTACCGATTTACAAGACAAGGCTGGCTTCTAGCAAAGTGCCATGCCTACCCAATTCTTGAGAAATATCCTTACAGGAATATAGGATCTATATCAGGCGTAGTATACGTAGTATTGTGTATGTCGATCCAGTATCGGATGATCACGTGCTAGGCCGGGGCTGGAATTGTGTCTGCCCCGTACGAAGCACATATCGGATGTCTGGTAACTAGTCTCTATAATCGGATATACATGACCTAGTCATAATATCCCGATAGCTGCAGTATTTAAGAGAACCAGTCCCGTATCCTACGTGACCATCATCTCCATATGACTGCAGTGATACTTCCGTCTTGACATCACACCCAACATACTACGATTCTCGATATACCCAGAAGAGGCGTACAAAGAAACCGGTTAAAGCCCTGGACGACCAAAACCAAAGTATATTGATTGTCGCAAGTATTAGCGGTGCAAGTCTCAGGTTAAGACCAAATACACCTACCCTGATTTCGGACTTCCATAGACACATAGTCATACTACCAATGGAATTCCGAGGGGGTCTATCTAGAGCGAAGCTGTTTCCCATACCATCGGTAAAACACAACCTCCTACTACACTTGCATGAGTATCCTATACCCAAATATATGAGAACTATGCCGTTATGCCCTCACAACGCGCACAAGTGTAATACTATTCTTTTACGCATTTATCGATGTCCAATCTCGATAATACTCTGACTAAGGATATTTAATGATTTATCCTTCGTGGACTGAAACTGTCTCATATCATTCTCAATCTAGGAAAAAATCATAAAGACCTTATATCATTTATATATCTTGGTGATCTAATCACAAATGATAAGAGAGCAATCTCCTATGTCACGTAGTTAATTTGTACTACAACACAATGATCTGTACAAATAGTGACGTTATGGGTCATAATTGTCAAACACATATAGGGGTGTTTTGGGGTTATGTTGGGGCTGTTTTCAAGTGAAAAATCAAAACTGAAATACAGCCACTGTCAACGCATTTCAGAGGCTGTTTCGGTAGTTCGCTGGACGCGAATCATGTCCTAAATAGTCAAGTTTTGTGCGGTTGTTCGGGGCTGGAATTTTGTCTAAAACAGAAGAAAAATTTCATTTATGGTTACAAGTTGCATTCGTCAACTCAAAGGGAAAGGCGGAAAAAAATTTCAAGTCCGATCTGTGTGCCTAAGTCGTTTTCGGTGCACAAGGAATGCGTTTCCTAAAATTGGCATCGGGAGTAAGGTTGAAAAGTATTTTTAACCCTTCTTTTTTTCATTTCAAGTTACTGTTTTTAATATATTTATATGAGTTATAAATATTGATATGCATGTTTAGATGAATAGGCACAAAATAATATTCATATGATGAATAATTATTATTTTTCATGTGATGAATGGATTTTTCATTGCTCGTAAATTTTTCTGGCTATTATTTTTTTGTTGGTTTTGATTTTGGGATGTAAGGCCATAAGGCCATTGTTTACAAATGTTGTAATTTTGATTTTCCAATGTAAAATTTTAATTATTGTAATTTGGAGCACCGAAGTCACAAAATAAGCCAACACCACCTTGAAGGATGATTTGAAGACCAAGGGATGCCTTAGGAATTTTTGTACTAATTAGATTAGTATAGGAAAAATAAGATCCCGGTCAATGCAAATTTTTGTTTTTGTTATATGTATGTTTAATTCGAAATGTTTGAATAACATGTCATATAGCTTAGGGCTTACTCTTGCACATGCCATAACATGTTTTGGATGCATTATCATTATAGACAAGAAATATAATTTTATTTGTTTTAAAATGTTTAAATAATAATATGATATGCATGGATAAATAATTTATTTGATTAATTTGTTTTAAGGTTTAAAATTTGAATTCTAATATATTAGGCTTAATAAGTACAACATAAATTCCATTGGTATATAGAATGGAAACCCAGATATAAATTCCATAGCCGAATCCAAATGGACGGTAATGTGGTCTGCACTTGGGATACAATTCCACGTACCATTGGATTTTATGACGCACTTAGATTAATTAAATGGTTTAATTTAAATCTTGACCATTAAAAGATTCTAAAATCTTAAACCAATTAGTGTTCTAGTATTTTAAGAGTTAAATAGATCACTAATAATACTATTATTAAATTAGTTTAATTGAGTAATACAATCAGTAGAGACTAATGGAAATTAGTGATACAAATTTTAAGAGTTGAAATTGGTTTGGTCACTAATGGTGTACTAGTGTAAATAAGAGTTATGATTTAGCCGCCATAAATTTATTCATACTAGTTAAAATAAAATATTAGATATTTTATAAATAGAAATCTTAAACTCAAAATAGTGAGTGGGAGAGAGATATACGATAGTATATCCCGCGATCTCCGTTGTTAGTCCGAAAACATGAGATTCAAAAGGTGCCTCGAGACGGCTTTGTTTTCATCCCCTACAGATGGTATCCATTTTGGGTCAATATCAAGTTTGGATTCCGAGAGGATAAGGATCCTAGATGTATCTGGTGAACTGACCTACCCTACGGCGACACTTCACTAGTTAAGTCTAAAGGTCCTGAAACGACGGGTCACACTCACAAAGGAATGATTAACTGGTAATCTAAATTCCTTGATCGAATCAAACAATAGTTGGTTAATATAGGATTAAGAGTTATTCCTGTATATATTAATCAATTGAGATTGTCTCAATCTATCATGCAAGTACTTGACCTACCCTACAGCGTCACTTATTTGTGGGATAATTGATTTGTATGGCATAGTATTTCTTTTAGGTTTCTAATTCGTTATTAATGGTCCATGCATCATGTTTAATTTTATGCCAAAATTATATGATAATCTTAATATGCGGTGAATGAATGTTAAATGCATGTTTATTTTATTTTCAGCCATGGTTTCTCCGATTATTTCCATACTACCAAATGATAAATTAACGGGAGAAAATTATGTTAAATGGAAAAGTAACATGAACGCTATCCTGGTCTACGAAGACCTAATGTTTGTCCTAAATATTAGGTCAGAAATGCCGGCCAAGCTGTGCACAATGCCTACCGGAAATGGGTTGCGGAAATTGAGAAAGCCTGGTACTACTTGCTAGCAGGGATGCCCGAGGTTCTTGTTGCAAAGCATGAGCCTATGGCTTCAGCATCTCAGATGATGGAGTCATTGCATGACATGTTCGGGAAGCCTTCAGAGCGTCAATGTCATGTGGCTATGGTCTCAGTGATGACTACTAGGATGAAGGATGAGACATCAGTCCGAGAGCATGTATTGAGGATGATGACCTATCTCAACATTGCTGAAACCCATGGTGCTCGTATTGACGAGTGGCCAGGTGACCATGATTACGTAAACTCTTTTGAAGAGTTTCCTGCATTTTAAAAGCAACTATGTTATGAACAATTTTACTTTTACATTGACCCAGCTACTTATTGAGCTCACCCATTAGGAGTCCATACTGATAGATCTTCGTAAACCTAGTGGAGAGGCAAGTGTTACAAAGTCTTTCAAAACTGCAAAGAAAAGAACACTAGTAGGCTAAGGGTACAACTACTTGATACACGTAAAGACCTTGCTGAAGGTAACTTTACTATGAGAGTCAGGACATGGGATGTTGTTTCAGTAAATCATTGGAAGTTATCGATTTTCAATTTTTCAAATATAAGTTATTTGAATTTAAACAAAGTGGTTTTTGTTTTTTTTCTTTAATAGAAATTTGATTTCTGTCTCAAAATTATTATATGATGGTTATCATTTTATCTAATAATAATAGTTATTATTTCAAAAATGGATTACCTATATGCTAAGGAAACTAGGAGATAACTTGTTCGTGTTAAGACTGTTATCACATAGGTCACTGCTAAATACTAAAATATTTAAGGTTGAGAAACCTAAAACTAAACGGCAAAAGATTTCTCACGATGACACATATCTTTGGAATCTCAGACTTGATTATATCAACCTTGACCAGATAGATAGGTTGATAAGGAACAGAGCCTTAAACCAGTTAGAGCTCGGAACTTTACCAGTCTGGAAATCCTATTTTGAAGGAAAAATGACCAAGAGACCTTTTACTGGAAAAGGTATAAAAGTCAGAAAACCACTTGAGCTAATACATTCGGACGTTTATGGACCGATGCATGTGATAGCCCGAGGTGGTTATGAATACTTCATCACATTTATTGACGATTATTCTAGATATGGGTATGTTTACCTAATGCATCACAAGTTAGATACTTTTGAAAAGTTCAAAGAGTATCGTGCTGAGGTTGAGAACCAGTTAGGTAAAACAATCAAAGCTCTACGATCAGATCGTGGAGGAGAATACCTTGACAGAGATTTCGAGGAAATCTTGGTTGATCATGGGATAATATCCTAGCTCACAGCACCTAGAACACCACATCAAAATGGTGTTGCAGAAAGGAGAAATCAGACCCTACTAGACATGATTAGATCTATATTTAGTTATAGCTCACTACCTAGTTCGTTCTGGGGATATGCATTGCAAACAGCAAAGTATATCCTCAATGTAGTTCCATCTAATTATGTTCCTAAGACTCCCTTAGAGTTGTGGAGTGGCCGTAAAACTAGTTTACGATATTTCCACATATGGGGGTTTCTAGCACATGTGCTGAAGAATAAGACTACTAAGTTGGAGCCACATTCTCAGGTGTGCCTATTTGTAGGGTATCCTAAGGAGAGTATGGGTGGATTCTTCTATAGCCCTGAAGATAACAAAGTGTTTTTATCGACAAATGCTATGTTTCCGGGGGAGGACTATATGAGGGAGTTCAAACCTCGAAGTAAAGTGTTACTCGAGGAGTTACTTGCTGGTTCGACCAACACACCATCGTCAACAACCGTTGACAAACACATAGCACCTTCGACATCTGAGTAACATATGCTAGTTCATCAGAATGATCTGCCACCTAGACGTAGTGGGAGGGTTATACGACAACCTGATTGCTATATAGGAGTTGGAGAAGCACAAGTTGTCATATCCAGCAATGGTATAGATGATCCATTGACCTATCGTAATGCAATGGATGATTCAGATAAAAAGGAATGACGCAAAGGCATGAACCTAGAGATGAAGTCTATGTACTCCAACTCAGTTTGGGAACTTGTAGACCAACCCGATGGGGTAAAACCTATAGGTTGCAAGTGGATCTACAAGAGAAATATGGGAGTAGATGGGAAGGTATATACCTTCAAGGCTAGGCTAGTGGCCAAAGGTTATACCTAGAAAGAGGTAGTTGACTATGAGGAAACTTTCTCTCCAGTAGCCATGCTCAAATCCATCCTCACTCTTCTTTCCATTGCCGCATATTATAACTATGAGATTTGGCAAATGGACGTCAAGACTGCATTCTTGAATGGAAATCTTGATGAGTGTATCAAAATGGTACAATCAAAGCAAAAAGTTTATAATCTGCAAAGGTCCATTTATGGACTCAATGAGGCATCTCGATCTTGGAATATAAGATTTGATACTACGATCAAGTCTTATGAGTTTGAGTAGAATGTTGATAAGCCTTGTGTATACAAGCGCGTCATTGACGGGAATGTGGTTTTTCTTATTTTATACGTCTATGATATTTTACTCATTGGGAATGATGTAAAGATATTATCGGAAGTGAAAAGCTGGCTAGCTCACCAATTCCAAATGATAGATTTGGGAGAGGCCAGTTATGTTCTTGGGATTCAGATACTTCGGGACCGCAAGAAATGACTGTTAGCTATGTCTCAGGCATCCTATATCGACAAGGTCCTTGTGCGACTTGGGATGCAGAATTCCAAGAAAGGTAATTTGCCTTATCGACATGAAATTCACTTGTCAAATGAACACTCTCCTTAGACACCTCAAGATGTTTAGGAAATGAGACATATCCCATATGCCTCAACAGTTGGTAGTCTCATATGCAATGTTATGCACGAGACCAGACATCTGTTTTATAGTGAGAGTAGTCAGTAGTTTTCAGTCTAACCCAGAATTGGATCATTGGGTGGCTGTGAAACACATTCTCAAGTATCTTAAGAGAACGGGAGATTATATGCTTGTATATTCTGGTGAGGATATGATCCTAAGGGGATATATAGACTCTAATTTTCAGACGGATGTCGATTCTAGGAAATCAACATCTGGATCAGTGTTTACCGTAGGTGGTGGGGCTATAGTATGGCGGAGTATAAAGGAATCTTTCATTGCTGACTCCACCATGGAGGCTGGGTATGTAGCAGTTTGTGAAGCAACTAAGAAATCAATCTGGCTCCGTAAATTCTTGGGAGATATGAGAGTTATTCCAAATATGGATAAACCACTCACATTTTATTGCGATAATTGTGGTGTAATGACAAATTCAAAAGAACCAAAAAGCCACATGATGGGAAAGCATATAAAGAGGAAATATCATCTCGTCTGGGAGATAGTGCAGAGAGGAGACCTTTCTATCAGAAAGATTGCACCCGCAGAGAACCTGGCTGATCCGTTTACAAAAACCTTGTCGGCTAAAGTGTTTGAAGGTCACCTAGATGGTCTAGTATTACGTGACATGACCCATTTGCTCTAGTGCAATTGGTATATTGTTGGGATATATGCCCTAGAGCTTCGTGTAATGTAAACATTTTTATATGTTATGAAATAAAATAATGCATTATTCATTTATCAAAGTGTTTGTTTAAATTTCGCATATTGTAAATTATCTTGATTACCTTAGATTACACATGTACCTTCAGACTTAGTATATGAGTGTCATACACAATAGGATTTAAGTCTGAAGCTCGTAATCTAAAATAGTCAATAGAGAGCAAACAAATCGGGTACTTTGTTTTGGGTTTATCTATAGCTGCAGTCCATTCTATAATTGTATGGCGACCTTGATTCGGGATTGTCCATATGGAGACATGCGAATGGAGGCACCTTGTATGATGTGATCATATAGGACTGGACCCAAATAGAAATGACTTTCTTATAATATCCGTTAAATAAAGAAATTCATTTCGATCTACTAGATGGTCATATATGGATTGATCTTAATCCTTAGTGTACTACGAACTCATGCATGACAGGCTATGTCAATTATTTATAAAGGTGAGGTTGGTGTAGCAGTCCCGACCAATAGCTACGTACTTTGGGACATGATCTGATGTATAGTTGGGGATGTTTTACATAGACATGGAGTTCACTACTTCTTGCGAGAAGTAGATGAGTATCTTTTTTAAGGTTGATTCGGTACTTGAACGGTTAGTGTGCTCAAGTTTTTCTATTACAAATAGAAAGATTAAAATTCATAATGGTTATGAATAAATCGTTCATTAGAGAATCAATGATACTTAAGGTAAAAATAATTAGAGGGGTATAATGGACATTATGACCGGACTCTAATTACGAGATACTCGTGAAGGGTCAATCCGTATGTAATAACTATATCGATGGACACCGACTTAGTTCGACTTAATATATTATCTACTGTAACGAGAGTATAGCTTCAGGTTTTTAGTGGAATAACCCAGAGTTAATAATTCGAAATATTTAATTAAGAGCTTAATTAATATTTCGAGATTATTGGAGCTCGGAATCGTAGGTCCATTTGTTCCCTGTGCTAGATCAATATACTGTAGCAGATTTATTATAATTGGATAGTCCAATTATATACTCACATATGTATTAATATTATTTTTTTGTCACACTTGAAACTATATGTTAAAATTTAACATATGGTTTTATTAAATATTAAATATTTAATCACATGTTATTAAATTAAATAGGATATAATTTAATGAAAGGCTAAATTTGAGATTTTCAAATTTTGAATTTTAGAAACCCTTGAGTATTTTGGTGGTTACACTTTATGAAAGGTAATTATACCTTTTATTTTTGTAACATATCTTTTATTATAGTAATAAAAGTTGATGTTAAATGTAACAAAAAAAAATACCCAACGGCCGAAAATGTGGAGGTGGAAAACGGGAATGGTTTTTCTTTATTTTGGAAATAATAAACCCTAAGTTTAAAAATGAATTTTATTTTATTTTTTGAGAGATCTCTCATTCTAACCCTAGTCTCCATCTTCTTCTTCTCTCAAAGTGTTGAGAAAATAAAAACAAAGAATAAGAAGAAAACTAACAGAAAATTTAAGTGTGATTCAATCTCTAAATAGTTTAAGGATTATTATTGTGAGTCTAGCCCACACTAGTTTCCGTTGGTAACGAGATATAGCTCGGAATACTTTGTGGTGTCGAACAAACAATCATCTTCATCTTCTTCTTATTTGGTACTCGGCAGTGAGGCTTATTTTTGCTCATTGTCGCCCCTTATTTGGTCAAATGGGACTCGATTTGGTTTCGTTTTAATCCAGAATTTTTAGGGAACATATAAGGGTGTTTTGGGGCTGTGTTTGAGCTGTTTTCAAGTGAAAAATCAGAACTAAAACACAGCCACTGTCCACGCATTTCAGGGGCTATTTCGGTAGTGCGCTGGACGCGAATCGGGTCCAAAACAGTCCATTTTTTGTGCAGCTATTCGGCGTTGTTCGAGGACTGTTATGGGGATGTTTAAGGGCTGGAATTTTGTCTAAGATATAAGTAAAATTTCAGTAGTGGTTATTGGTTGCATTCGGCCACTCAAAGGGAAGGGCATAAAATTATTTCAAGTCCGACCCGTGTGCCTAAGGTGTTTCCGCTGCGCAAGGAAAGAATTTCCTAAAGATTTTGCATAAAATGGTTCTACGGAATTCATTACATATTTTAAAATAAGTATAAGATGAATGCCTTCTGAGCAGATTTTCTAACCAATACCTCTGTAACGGGCACACACAAACTAAAAACATAAATCGTAAACATGTGACTTATTAACATAAATTGAAAACGTGTATGCCCGACTTGTGAAGACATGAACTATAATCGTGTAAACATAGATCGCAAACTGGAAATATTTACCATAAAAAATAAATCAGGCTTTGAAAATCATAAAACATAATTTATGTAACACAAAATATAAATCACAATTTATAATATATAAACTGTAAATAAGGCATATCATAACTGTAATAACTTGAAATTATAACAAAGGAAATATGATTCACTCTCAAAGCTGACGCCAAGCCCTACCACTCGTGAGGTAGTGAAGAATTGGATGGGATATCTTGTATAGGTTCTACAATGCATATATTCAAGGCATTGTTAGCATGTTATGGCCAGGCTAGCTGTGGATATGAATATTTCGTGACCTTTACGGATGTGGCATCATGTTATGGTTATGTGTTTCTTGGAAACATAAATCAGAAACTTTTAAAGTTTTCGACACGAAATAGACAAACAGATCGGCTAAAGTATTAAATCGTCACGGTTAGACCATGATGAAAAATACTTAAGTAATAAGTTTCTCATATACTTGAAAGAGTATAGTATTCTTTCAAATGAGGACTCCTCCCGGAACACGTCAATTGATTGTGTGTCCGAACAGAGTAACCAAATTTTGTTGGACATGATAAGGTTAATCATGAGTCACTCTGAGCTACCATTTCCTTCAACGGATACGCATTAATAATGCAAAACTTATTTTGAATAAGGTTCCATAAAAATCTGTTTGACAGATTTCATATTAGATATGAACATGAAAGAAACAAGGTTTCTCATTCCTGAAAATTTGGGAATGCTGGGCATATGTTTGGATGATACCAAACTAGATCCGAAATTGGATAATTGCCAATTGCAGGTTATCCTAGGGATACCAAAGTATAGGACGTATACATCTCACAAGAGAACAATGTAATTGTTGTTTACCATGCGATTTTCCTAAGAGGAATACCGATATGCAGTGGTAAGTGGGAGGAAAGTAAAACTCGATGAAAATTGGAGTAATACTGTTCCAGGCACCGAATCCTAATGGAACACAAATATTTCATCAAGGATGAAACTATACCAATAATCTTGGAATACACAAGAACCACGTAAGCCGGAGAGAGTCAGAAAATAACATTGGGTATGAGTTTATGATCTCACCTCATAAAGATGTTAATCTTATTGAGGAATACGAACTGACTACGTATGAGGAAGTGATACAAGGTATCGACTCCCTATTATGACAAAGTGTCATGAGTCCGAAATGGATTCCATGTATATCAACCAAGTTTAGATACTAGTTGATGTACCGAAAGGCATAATGTCTATTGGTACTGTATAAGTCTTCTAGGAAGACATTCATGGAAAGCAACATACCAACGTACTAAGCTAGGCTTGTAGCGAAAAGGTATCGTTATCAACATTGTGTCGATTACGACGAAACCTTCTAAATGTTGCCACGTATATCCATTTGGATAATGCTTGCTGTTGCTGCATATTTCTTTTATGAAATATGTCAACTGAACGAGAAAATTGCTTTCCTGAAAAGGAAACCTTTTGGAGGTTGTTTACAACATCCTGTCGGTTTTGTCGTACCAATAACAAGCAAACAAGGTTTCCAAGTTATTTGATCCATGTTTGGATTGAAGCAAGCATAGGTTCTTGGAATCATCGTTTTTGATGAAATCATAATGGTTTATGATTTAATTCAAAACGAAATGATTCTTGTGTATATAAGAGGGTTAGTGGGAGTGCACTGACAGTGGCTGTCCAATAAAATAATGATAATATGTCATTTCTTGGAAATGAAATTCACATAATACAATCGGTGAAAGCTTGGCTTTCGATAAAACTCTCCGAGAACTCGTACATTGAAAATATACGTGACCTGGTGTCTCATACGCTTTGAGCATATGAATTCATAATCAGGCCAATCCAAGTGATAGTCACGGGATTGATGTTAAGAACATCCTTTAGTATCTTAGAGAACTAAGGATGCTGTCTTTTACTATGGAGATGAAAAACTTGAAGTGACTGGGATCACTACTGCAAGTTTCCTAAACTGATGAAAAGGACTATAAGTCGCAAACGGTACTATACAGGTTGAATAACGCAACAGTGAGCTGGAAATCTTCCAAGCAAGATACTGTTACCGAATAAACAACAAATGCGGGTTATTGCTACAGCTGAGGCAGCAATAGAAGCCATTTGGGTCGATAATAAATCTAATTAGATTAGATATAATTATTTTAGCAGCTGAGCTAGGCTACAGCGCAGGCTAAAGAATTAATGGTCTCATCAACGATCTGTAGGTTTCTATTATTAGTCCCAAAGAAAGTATAAGCCAATGAAACACACGATTTATACATGCAAAGCTTGAAGCATGGCGGTGTTGGATAATATGACCCATAGCGTCACTATTTGCACAGATCATTGTGTTGTTGTAGCAAATTAACTATGTAATAAGGAAATTGCACTCTCA